>ML779702.1:380986-397560 GCA_009831015.1 Picea engelmannii | reverse complement strand
AAATATTGTATTTTGAGAGAGGAGACTGTGAGAGAAAGAAGAGGAAGTTACAGCAGGTATGTTGTAGGTTATATCCCTTCATTTGTTGGATAATAATAAAGGAAGGACCTAGTAATTTCTCTAGTGGGTGTAGCCCACATTCGATGAACCTCATATATATGTGTCTTTATTGTATTGGGTATCTTATGTGTTTTATTTCTGTATTTGTTTTTATTTTATTGCTCCGCGATCCTATTTTTCTAACAATGACTTATCTCTGAAGAGATGTGTATCAGATACAGTCATTTGCAAGAACATTATAAGATGCCAAATCTACCTTTTGACATAAAGTATAAAACCCTAACCCTAGGATATGAGGTGGCAAAAAGAACATGATCCCTAAGAGCCTAGTTGATACATCAACTTCTCAAGGCCACAAATTTCACATATAAACTCTATTCAGGGCATTTCATGCACCATTACAAATTGTATTCTATGCTCTATGTGTTTGGCAATGTCAACTACCAAAAATGCATGGAAAATTCCTGAAAAATGCTCTAAAAGTTCAAGACATACAAAAGTGTAAAACTACCAAGATGTAGAACCATTCTAAGTCAATGGAAAAGGTGTGTGGCCATTGATATCCACCTTGATTGTTTTTTATTTTTTTGGGTGTGTGTGTGTGTGTGTGTGTGTGTGTGTGTGTGTGTGCAATCTAGGTGGATACCAATGGTCGTGCCCCTCTTCCACTGAATCATAATGGTTCTATGTATGTATGTATGTATGTATGTATGTATGTACATATGTATATACATATATCGCCCTAAGGGTAGCTTAATCACTTGAAATATATATCCAAGGTGTTCTTCCAATGAGGAGGCAATATGTCATAGTTCAAATCCAATTGAGTTTGTCAAGGTTACTAGTTTCTATTGTGGCTAGTGGTTAAGTTTCCCTCCATTTGGATATTCTAGGAAAGAGGGGGGGATCCTATGGGGTTTTCCTTGTGAAAATAAAAATAAAAATAAATGTGTGTGTCTATGTAGTTCAAGGAAAAATTGATATGGGAAAAGGGGGGATCCTATGAGGTTTTCATTTGATCCTATGAGGGAGTCCCCTCTTCTTCACCACTAATTTGACCTTGGAATGTGTGTCTATGTATGTATGCTTGGGTCCCTCAAGGTTATGTGTACATGTTGTTCACTGGTGTCGTTTACCCTATGTGTCATTCATGGAATGTGAGGAACCACCTAGAATATGCATATGGAGAGTGACTCCATCACTAGCCATAACAAAACTAGTGATTGCAAGGGACTTGATTGAATTTGAACCTTTGACCTATGGCAACGTGCCTTGGCTCGAGGTGGAGGTAGAGGGTGGGGTTATATTTTTCCCTGGAAGAAGTAAGGATCTCTCTTACTCTTGGAATATGGGACACTCCACCAAAAATCAAACCGAGGCTTATCCTCTTCTTCGGGGATCACAACGATCCAAGGCTCGGGGCATTCAATACATCACTCTAGTTGGTGACTCCAAATCAACCATTAACTATGTCTGATTGAGAACACTTCTCTCTAACGATCGCCTCAAATAAATTTTCTAGTGCATTCACTTAGAGATTCATTCCTTTTTAAGTGTTGAACCTCTCCATTTCCTTAGGCACAATAACAAGGACAAGGACTTGCAAGAAAACCTAGTTGTTGGTAAAAACAAATTAACTCTCAATGTCGATCGATGGGTCTCCTTTCTCCACATCCCATGACCTTGGAATTTGTTTATTTGTGTTAGGGACCTAACCTCCCTAACCCTTCACGTAGGTAGAATAATATAATTCCATGTAATAAAGGCCAATATTAATAAGGCCTAGTAATAAGAAAGAATAAGTCAGATGTAAGAAGACCTAATAGAAGCTTCCACTTCTAGAAGGATCTTCCTCTAGATTGTTCTTTTGGATAGATAGATTTAGTATAAATAGGAATAGAGAGTATGAGAAATATTGTCTTGGATATTATTTTAATAGAGCTCTACTCTGGTGGAGGTTTCCCCCTCGAAGAGGAAAGTGAACATTTCTATCATTAATCAAGGTGCTCTTTTTGGTGTTATTCTGGTATTATTCTGGTATTGTTCTGGTTATATCATTGTTGCTCTACAATTTCTATGCGAAAATATTTTTGTTCTGCATAGTATTTAATATCTGGAATACTACAAGTGGTATCAGAGCATCTTCCTCGACAGAAAATTGTGGGTTAAATTTTTTTCAGCATAGAGACGTATTCCAACATCTTAAAGCTACATATATTTGTCATTTAGTGCATAAATTTGTGGTCAAGGAAGCATACACGCAAGAACTACAAGTGGTTTTTAAGTGCACATATGTTGGCCACCCTTGTAATCCTTGTCGGTACCCCTTCGAGTGGTAGTGCATTAGACATCACCTGTATACAGATCAACCTAGATATCCTGAAGCCCTCCATAGATAAATCGATCGGTCTCCTGACTACTTTAGTGCCACTGAGAAAAACACTTGGGAAGATACTCTCTATTACCTGGGTAGTCGGGTAGTACGGACAAGGGCACGGTCTAGCCTCCTTAGTTGTTGCCCTTAGATATTGGGATGAGTACTATTGTTGGACCCTGCACGTATATCAGAGAGTTATAACATAGGGAAAACCCTTTTCTCTAGAAACCCTGAATATCCTACCCCTCGGGATGAAAACAAAAATAAAACAGACATTATATATTGTCGTGCATCTGTGCCTTCTACATTCTAGTTGCGAAATTACTACACATTTCTTCATGTTAAGCATTTGGGCATTTTGTCACTGCATTATTATTCAAGTCAGATTATAACTCTATAGGAGTTAAAGAAAGAAAAAAATAGTATATTGGTCTCTTTGTCACACTTATTTGGGACATATCCCACTAGGTTTCTCTCTTCACCCCGATTCCAGTGATACCTATCATTTTTAACACAACTTTTTTTGTGGACCCGACCCTTCTCTAACAACCTTATTTGGCCCCCTATCTAGTTGGATCCCCCTTTTCGCCCTAATCATAGTGGTACCTATCATTTGACACCCTTCTTCTCAGTGGTCCCACTCACCCCTCCAAACCCCTTTTGTTTTCCCTATACCATTTTCCTTCCCATTTTTGCAAATGGCTACCACACGATCCCAAGAACTCAATACCTTGATTGTTGACACCCACTAGAACCAGGAAGACGTCAAGAATATCAATTCCAACCTTAGCTTAATCAATTTAGCTATTCAAGTCCTCCATGAACAATGTTCCTACATCAAAGACCTCAAAGCCACCTTTGAACACTTCATGTGTCATTCCCAGAACCCTTCCTCTTCTGAACAACCATCTTATCAAGATGACCATGACTCTTCCCATTACCAAGGTCCTCATACTACCCACTTTTTTCGAGACCTCCGCCCTCCCAGAATTGAGGTGAACAAATTTGATGGATCAGATCCCACAGGTTGGGTCACCCAAATGGAACATTATTTATCTTTGCATGGAATTACTGATGATTTAGCCAAGCTTCGTTATGGTGTCCTACATATGGATCTAGAACCATGGAAATGGTGGCAATGGTGAAAAAAGGCACGCCAAGGCTATGTTGCTTGGACATAGTTTGTGGCCAAACTTTATGACCAATTTGACTCTAACACCCACCATATATGTCATTTGACCAAGTGAAAGTAGTCTAGGATAGTAGAAGACTTTACTGCCACATTTGGGCACTTGGCTTTCAGAATGGAGGGTGTTGTCACAGAGGCAGACCCAGGGTTCAATGCTACAACAATGCACCAACAAACCCTAACTATCGACCCTTTCGACAACACCTGCAAAGCATATGAAGTCTCACTCGAGGTAGAGGCAGGGGTGGTTGCAAGACTCAGATGTCTACAACCTTAGTTGGGACACAGATATGTGATTCTAACACTTAACAGAGCACTTAGCAATTAATATTCATCAATATTCACTTCTTAGTAACAACGCAGACGTACCCTAATTACAGAGTGTCACAGTATGCGACCAGATCCACCATCTAATAATACTTAACATAAAAGGAACACATTAGATCTAGCAGATTCAAGCACTATGAAAATCCATATAAGTCAGATCTAGCATTCATCTATATGATTAGGCACAAAGCAACATCAGATCTGTCTAACATTCATCACATAGAAACACATCGATACATCGCACAAAGCAGAGAAACATAGCATGTACATGGTTCACCCCCACCCTGGGGCTACGTCCACCAAATCTTCTTATTTATTAATGTCTTCAATTGGATAGCACAGAGTCACCAAAAATTCTTCTGTGCACAGGACAAATGATTTGCGCAGCTCACTAGATCCTTCTTCCTTGCATTGTAGCACAAAGCCTTCTCTAATATCTATAATAACTTGCACTTAGCTCTGTAACCCTTCTACAATCATGCACAAAGCACTACTACCACTTAGCTTACATCACATAGATAAGCTACCATCCTCTTACTTACTTCGCCTAGACATATATTTATACATACAAAAGTGGGCCTAAATGTGGGTGAACCCATGGGCCAACATCCCTTTCCTATTACATTGTCCCAAAACCCAAAAAGGGGCCCGAAAGTGGGTCAAGATCCCATGTTCTCTGCTTCGTCTAGCGCTCCATCTTCAATAGGATGTCGAAGTCCCAAAAATGGTCAAACATGACCAAGTGTTCCTCAAAACTTGGTCAAGGGCCAACAGGCCCCCAACACTCACCTGTGACTTGTCCCGAGTCACTTTGGTTTGAGCAATTCCACTTCAAACACCTCGAGCTTGGCTCAAGCTACTTCGATCTATTGCAGTGCTACTTCTTCTTTCTCAATGAAATTCTAAATAAGTGCATCATTGAATGGTCCTTCAAGGCGTTGTTCTATTGTACTCACAACCTGTTCAAGTTCTACTCCTTGGCTTTCAAGTTGAGTGAATAATTGGCATGCCTTTTCTTTCACTGGTTAAAGTCACTGAGAGACTTCCATGACTTTACTCTGGAGTGTGCGTACTTTCTGTTGGGTCATGCGTTTCTCTAGAAACCTATCCATTCCCTCAACTGGTGACAAGGCCTTTAACTGCGCTTGTAACGTGTCTGCCTACTGTTGTGCATGTTTGAGTTGTGACTCTAATGCCTGTAATTCTGGATTTTCCGCGAGGCTTTCATACGTTTGGGCGCTTCTGGAGCTCAATTGCTTATATTCCAAGGAAAAGGCTTTTAGTCGATCAACTGCGCTTCGGGCAGTGGCCTCTCTTAGATCTCTTATTTCTTGAGGTGTCTTAGGCATTGTGCAAAGTTCCAGGTTTGCGATGCACTGTTGAAGCTGTTGGATCACTCCTTCCAGTTGTGCCACCTGCTATGGAACTCTTTCTTCTATCTGGACTTCAATGATTGTCACAGAGCAAAGTGCACTATGAACCTGTTCCTCTACTTCGAGTTGCTCTGTGAGCAACTGTTCCCTGTCTTATTCTAGCGTTGCTTTCTCTTCCTCCCATTTTTCTTGAAGAGATAATTTTTCTTGTTCTGCATTACTACGTTGTTCTATCATATATTTATGTGCCTCTGCCAAATCTTGGGTAGCTTGCACTGTCTCTTCCTGAGCTCATCGAAGGTGAGCTTCAACTTTATTGGCGATCTGGTGCATTTGGGCTAGCTCATCTCCTGGTTCTTCTGTTCCACTTGTCGAGGGTGCAATATAAACAGTGTGTCTAGATTGTAGTGCACGCTACACTTCTCGAAGTTCTCCCTTGATTCGGCTAAATACCTCCTCCTACTTCGCTTCTTGCTTCTTCACGATCTCCAATGAAGGATCATTCAATGCAATGACTTAGAATTCGAGGTCGTCTAAGGTGAGGGTAGTCTTAAACATATCCCTGGTGAGTCTGGATTTCTTTCGAGATGAACACTTTGGCGGGGTAACCTTCCTTTTCTTAGTTGGATCCTCTTTGAGTCTAGGTGGAGTAAATTCGCCTTTGTTTTGCTCGACTTCTGTGCCACCTAATTCTCCACCATCATCTCCCTGCTCAAGTGAGGTTAACGATGTCTCCACCGATGTGCTATGGACATCATGCACTTCATCATTTTTCTTCATTTTAATTGGTCCAGGTGTGTCCGACATAGTTTCAAGGCTATCCACATCGAACATATCTACGGGGCCCGCTGGAACAAGGAGGTCTGTCATCCATTCCTTGGTAATCTCCTCCAAGTCATCTTCTGTCAATTTGTAATATGACTGGAGATTTTTTTTATGCTCATCAGTGTGCAGTGTAATGTAGGTGAAGTGGCGGTCCGCGTTGAACTTCATCAAGGGTCTAAACTTGTAAAGTGTGTTCGGGGTGATGTGTGGTGTAGACTGGATTGTGATCTTGAACTGGTTATAGTAGGCGTGGAATACTTCATTGCACTGCCACTATTCTCTCATGTCATTGGAATACCACAACGTACAGAACTTCGCGGCCAGTGGTTTGAAGGGTTCTATATACAAGAAAGTGGCGCCTTCTGGTAGGTCCCAGGCAATCAAAGCGATCAGAATAAGAAGCCAACTAAAGTGGAAGTTGTACCCTTGGTCTTGCGCTTCTATAAAATCAATATCTAGTTGGTTGACAAGGTATTACACCCAGTTCATTTGTAATCCCTCTGCGCACTTCCCTGCGAGGTTGACCATGAATCTGGTCACTTGAGTTGGTCTATTCTTACGAACTAACTTGACCGCGATCAGCTAACAGGCAAGGTGCACTACGCCACTGTAGATAGAGGCTACCTTGTATCCTCACGTGCCCCTATCGACATCGCCATAGGTTTCCTTAATTCTCTACGCTAATGCTCGGTCAGAGGTCTTTCCAGGGTAAGACTCTTGTGGATCAGGGCCTTGTATGCTAAGCCCTATGATCCGATTGATCAAGGTCGGATCCATAGTGATGCGTCGATTTATCGATATGTATCCTCCATGGTAGCAAGATAGAAGAAACTTTACGCACACATTCACCTCCTGGTGTCTGCCAAAATGCAGGATCTTCATAACATTCAACAATGTAGACTGCACGAGATTCTGGGTCCAAGACTGCGGGACAATCTTCAAGTTCTTTCCCTTTGTCTTCGCTAGACACTTTTGCGGGGCAAGCATACTATAGACTTTCCTGTCGTCGAGGTTGAAGTCACTAAAATTCAACATTGTGAGCTTGTCTTGATCGGCTCGAACTGCGCACACCCCTTTCAAAAGGTATGCGGAGATCACAATCTACTCGAAGTCTCTGGGTACACTTTCACGGTTAATCCCACCGCTCAGAGGTGGTACGTAAGTCGGTAGAATGCATGGAATAATATTAGTGTTTGTAATGTCTTCTATGTGCTTTGTTCTTGTCTCTGTCATGGTTCGGGAAGGTCCTGTTCCACGAGCAGTTGAGTGAGAAGCTTGGACTCCTCTTGTTGATGACACTTGCAAACCTGCAGACATCCTTCTTTCTGACATGACTCTCTCAGTCATTAAGTCAACCATAACTTCTTCGACTACTTTCTCTACTATGCTAAGCTCGTCTGACATACAATCTCAGAGTCGACTAGATCAGGTGTGAACTGGATTCAAAAACTGTAGTGGAGGGTACGAGAACAAGGCAATGATCACAGTGAAAAATAATTTCAAGCTGTGGGCTCAAGTTCTTAGTTAGAAATATGTATTCTCAGTGCGTGGAATGGTGGACTAAGTAAGAAAGTTAGCAACGGTCTACTTGCAATGGGTATGAGGCGCCATTAACTCATGTTATGTCTGTTATGGTGCGGTCTGATGGTCTAGTGGTGAACCATCAATGCTTATCAACCCATTTGGATCGGCAGTCAAATGGTCATATCAACTTCCAACGGCTATATTACTTCGCCTCGACGAATTGGACTATGTCATTGGTCTGATATCTCGGCGAAGTTCAATTTCTGCAAGTTTCCCGTTCTGCGAGGTTCCCTCTAAAATATTTTGTAGTCTGTCAATATTAGCTCTCCTTTTACTTAGTTTCCTATCCTTTTTTCCAATGAGCTTCGTCTCGGGGATTCTCTTCCCATTTTGATTCTTATTTTCTTTGAACATAGGTACTTCGTGCTACTGAGATTCTCTCCTAATACAGAGGGGTAATAATTCTTCTTTTTCTGGGACATGTGCTTCGGTCTTCTGTGAGCCTTCTGACATTCTTTCATCTTTGACATATGGGCCTTTAACAATAATTGGCTTTGATCTGTTCTCATGTTCTTCAATCAATTGCGCAATCCTTCTGGTCATGAAATTTGTTAACTCTTGTCTTTGTTGTTCTAAAACTTTTTCTTCTTCTTTCTTTCTGGCTTGATCTCTCTTAATCCAAGGTTTTCCAAGTAACATAGTAAATGGGGCGTTGTCCTCAATAAACTTGATAATCTTGAAATCTTCTTCTGTCGAAGTTCCATTAGCATTCATAGATATCTTAGTGTGCTTTCCACATAGGGTCACCATCTTTCCTCTAAAGAGTCCCATTCCTCTTAATGAAGGGATCATAGCAGGTCTTCCTATAGCTTCCCAAGTTCTCGCTGGCATGATGTTCACTGGTGTTTCTTCATCAAGAACACAGTCAATGCCAAAATCTCATATTCTTACTTCAATGCATTCTTTTTCTTTAAATATCTCTGATAGCCTAAAATGTCGATGGTCATTCAGGGTCTCTTTCATCTGTAGTAATACTTTCTCAGATTCTTTCTAAAATTCGGCTATTTCTAGAGTTGTCTTAGGGTTTTCTTCATTCAGATTCATTCTTTCAAACTTAGCAATCATTATAGGGTAATCCAACATTTCATGGTCCAAAGCTTTGCAATAGAGACAACTAGGTCTTCCACATAGGCATTCCTTACCTAAATGTTCTGGTTTTCTACAACTGTAACATAGGGTTAATCCTCTCTTTCTTGTAAATGATCCCCAGCCTCTTATGTACTACGCACTAGGAACATGGTAGCTAGCCTGTAAAAAAAAAAATCTAGGATCCTGCATCCATTGGTCAGTCCAAACATTCTTTCTATGCATAGGTATAACATATTTATCATTATTCTTACTAGATCTATTCATATCACGCCTTCTTTCATCTAACAATGCCTTAGTTTTCAAGCTAGGACAGACTCTATCAAGCATACCTAGATCCATATTTTAGAAATAAAATTTTCCACTTATTTTACTTTTACAGAGCATAAAGCTTCTAGATCTAAAAACTTTTAGATATTCTTACCTCTATCAGAGCACAAAGCTTACAGATCTTACCTCTTTCTATAGATCTAACCTATTTTCTTCATAAACTTCCACTTTAACCTTTCTTAGAGAACAAAGCATTTAGATATGACTTCTTTTCTTCAAATCTATCCTTCCTTCTTTAGCACAGAGCTTCCAATGTTTCAGGATGAATCTTTGCACAAAGATTCTTCTTTCTCGGTTCCCAGCAATCACAGTTTCATTTCCCAGCAACGGAACATTTGTTGGCACAGGGGCAGACCCAGGGTTCAATGCTACAACAGTGCACCAACAAAACCGTAACTATCGGCCCTTTTAGCAACACCTGCGAAGTAGATGAAGTCTCACCCGAGGTAGAGGCAGGGGTGGTTGTAGGGCTCAGATGTATGCAACCTTAGTTGGGACACAGATATGTGATTCTAACACTTAACAGATCACTTAGCAATTAATATTCATCAATATTCAATTCTTAGTAATAGCGCAGATGTACCCTAATTATAGAGTGTCACAGTATGGAACTAGATCCACCATCTAATAACACTTAACATAAAAGGAACACATTAGATCTAGCAGATTCAAGCACTAAGCACATCCATATAGGTCAGATCTAGCATTCATCTATATGATTAGGCACAAAGAAACATCATATCTATCTAACATTCATCACATAGAAACACATCGATACATCACACAAAGCAGAGCAACAAAGCATGTACGTGGTTCACCCCCACCCTAGGGCTACGTCCACCAACTCTTCTTCTTTATTAATGTCTTCAATCGGTTATAGCACACAGTCACCAAAAATCCTTCTGCGCACAGGACAGAAGATCTGTGCAGCTCGCTAGATCCTTCTTCCTTGCGTTGTAGCACAAAGCCTTCTCTAATCTCTATAATAACTTGCACTTAGATCTGTAACCCTTCTACAATCATGCATAGAGCACTACTAGCAGTTATCTTACATCACATAGATAGGCTATCATCCTCTTACTTACTTCGCCTATACATTTATTTATACATACAAAAGTGGGCCTAAACATGGGTGAACCCACGAGCCGACATCCCTTTCCCATTACATTGTCCCAAAACCCAAAAAGGGGCTCGAAAGTGGGCCGAGATCCCATGATATTTTCTTCGTCTGTCGCTCCATCTTCGACAGGTTGTCAAAGTCCCAAAAACGGTCAAATATGACCAATTGTTCCTCGAAACTTGGTCAAGGGTCAACAGAGAGCATGTCATATGATTTCTTTAGGGAATTCTTTATCAGTGGCCTCAAAGATGAAATTTGTGTCCATGTTCTCATGGCACGCCCCCAGACTTGGTTGGAAGGTACTCAACGAGACAAGGAAGCACAACAAATTGTATCCTCCTAGACCCGCAAACCCTCATTTCCTCCTCTCCCTAAACCCACCAATTATGCCCCTCTTGAAACTCCCCTCAAGATCCAGAAATTAACTAGGGATGAAATGGTTGAACGTCAACTCAAGGGTCTTTTTTATAATTGTGATGACACATATTTTCTTGGGCACGAGTGTAAGGAACATAATCTTTTTATGATTCTGACTGAGGATATTTTTTAAGATGTTCTTGTTCTTCCTGTGGAGGAACTACCACCGCCCTTTGATCTGACCTTGCCCTCTGATCCACTAGACATTGACCCGATGATTTCACTTAATTCCCTCATTGACCTCTCTTCTCCCCAGACTCTCAAATTAATTGGTTACATCAAAAATAGTAAATTCATCATCCTTGTGGACAGTGGTAGCACCCATAATTTTTTTCATCGACACATTTCCCAAGAAGTCAATTGTTACATATGTGTCGTCAATAATTTTTAAATCATGATTGCTAATGGAGGTTCCATGAAATGTGGGGAATGATGTGAAAATGTGAAAATCCGAATTGGTCAGTATCACTTGAAATCCCATATGTTTTCTATAGAAATAGGTGGTTGTGGCATTGTTCTTGGTGTCGAATGGTTATGCACTCTAGGCCCCATTCTCGTGGATTTTAAGGACTTAATCATGCAATTCCAATAAGAGGAACAATAGTATAAGTTCTAAGGCATCACAACAGTCTCCCTTGAGATCATCAGATCCTATTGCATGGAAACGCTCCTCAAAAAGGTCATTTGGGAATTATATCCCAACTCCACTCCATTTATGTTGTTGAGACACCTTTTGTGCATCCCAACCTCGAATATATCATCTCCCACCACCAAGTTGTTTTTACCACTCCAAAAAAAATCCCCCCTTCCCTTTGAGTCCATGATCATTTCATCCCTCTCATCCCGGGAAGTCTTCCTCCCAATGTTCAGCTTTATTGTTATCCCTTTTCCCAGAAGGATTAAATTGAGAAAATTGTTCATGAATTTCTAGAAGCAGGTGTTATATGTCCCAATACAAGCCCCTATTCTTCCCCTGTGGTCATGGTACCCAATAAAGAAGGTACTTGGTGCATGTGTCGTGATTTTTGTTCCCTCAACAAACTCACAATCAAAGAAAAATTCCCCAGTCATGTCATTGATGACCTCTTGGATGAATTGAGTGATGCTCAGTACTTCACCAAACTGGATATATGTTTTGGCTACCACCATATCTATATGAAAGAATAAGACATTCCCAAGACTGCATTTCGCACTCATGAGGGTCATTATGAATTATTGGTAATGCCCTTTGGATTATGTAATGCTTCTTCCACTTTCCAAAGTCTTATGAATCATGTCTTCTATCCTTTTCTCTGTCATTTTGTCTTAGTTTTATTTGATGATATTCTCATCTATAGTAAAACTTTTCCATCCCATCTCTCCCATGTGAATCAAGTTCTCAGTCTACTCTCTAAGAACCAACTTTTCCTCAAACATTCTAAATGAGACTTTGGTGCCTCAGAAGTGGAATACCTGGGTCATATTGTCGACAAGGATGGTGTCTGAGTGGATCCTAAGAACATTGAATCTATGCAGGATTGGACTCACCCTAAAACTCTTAAGAGATTGTGTGGTTTTCTAGGTTAAACGGGCTATTATAGGAATTTTGTTCATAATTATGGAAAAATTGCAGCTCCTCTCACTTCTCTCCTTAAAAAGAATGCTTTCACTTAGACTTTAGTTGTGGATCATTCCTTCCAAGCCTTGAAAGATGTTATGTGTTCTACCTTTGTACTATCACTTCCAAACTTCAAAAAGACATTCGTATTGGAATGTGGTGCTTCTAGGAAAGGAATTGGAGTCATCCTCATGCAAGATGGCAGGCCTATGGACTTCACTAGCAAACAACTTTCAGAGCGACATTTGGGCCAATCCATTTATGAAAAGGAAATGTTAGTTATTCTGCATGTTGTGGATCTCTGACATCCTTATTTATTGGGTCAGGGATTCCAAATCAAAATTGATCATCAGAGTCTCAAGTATTTCCTGGAACAACGAATTTCATCCCCGGCGCAACAAAAATTGATGACCAAGCTAGTTGGCTATGATTATGATATCATTTACAAGAAGGGAAAGGAAAATGTAGTGGTTGATGCTCTATATTGGAAATATGAAGAAGACAGGTCCCTTTTCCCCCTCTCCTTCATTGTACCAGATTGGCTCCATGCTATTCGTCAAGAATGGTTGCAAGACCCCAACATTTCTAGCATGCTCCACCAATTGCAACACAATTCTTCAGTTTCTCCAGGGTACTCTTGGCACAATGAAGAGCTTCGCTACAAAGTTATTTTGTATCTATGCAATAAATCACAACCTAAATCCAAAGTGATTTTTGAACTTCATGCCTCACCCACAGTCGGGCATTCAGGGATGACCAAAACCTATGAATGGGTCAAACATTTTTTTTATGGGATGGTATGAAACAGGACGTCCGCACCTTTGTGGTTGAATGTGAGGTTTGTCAATGAAAAAAGGGAGAAATTGTCAAAGCTTCAGGCACACTCCAACCGCTTTCTATTCCCCCTGCTATTTGGTGAGATATTTCTATGGATTTCATTGTGGGCTTACCTAAATCAGGAAATAAGTCAGTCATAGTGGTGGTCGTAAATAGTCTCTCCAAATATGCTCATTTTTGTGCTCTTCAACACACATTCATATCCATCATAGTGGCTCAAATATTCATGGATAATATCTTCAAGCTTCATGGCATGCCTAATTATATTGTCTCTGACAGAGACCCCACTTTCACCAGCAATTTTTGGAAAGAATTGTTCAAGCTACAGGGCACCCAATTGCATCTCACCACTGCCTATCACCGCTAGATGGATGGCCATACTAAAGTTGTCAACAAGTGTTTGGAAACATATTTGAGGTGTTTTGCATATGAGAGGAAAAAATTGTGGGCTCAATGGTTACCCCTAGCTAAATGGAAATAAAACACATATTACCATATAGCTACTCGCATGAATCCTTTTGAAGCATTCTATGGCCAAAATCCCTCATCAATTCTCTCATATATGCTAGGGATCTCGAAGGTTTAGGAGGTCAACACAAATCTTACAGTCCAAAAGGCTATTCCTCATGCCCTCAAAGATAATTTGGTCATGGCTCAGAGTAAAAGGACGGTTGAGGATGGAAAAGGGGGGATTGACTATTCATTTGGAAAATTGAGTTTTGGGAGAAGAGCTCGGTGAGAAAATGAGGGTTTCAGCTAGAAACCCATTCTGGTGCTCGGAGTCGGCAGTGAAACTATCTTCCCTAGCCGTGAGATTGGAGAAGCCATTCAGGGTTCTCATTTGCAGGTATTGGCATTGTGATTCGAAGACTCCATCGAGGGAAGGATTCCATTTGCAGCTGTGTGAAGAAGGGGCGATTTTCCTTTGGTGCGTGTGAGGGATTGGGGGTGTTTCTTGAGCTAGGCGCACTCTCAAATTATTGCCACTTGTTTTCACTGAGGCCGAGTATTCCCTTTCTAAAGGCGTATCCATTGTGTATGGTCTCTGCTGTCCAACACTTCTGGAGCAACGTGTCTCTCTCAGTTGGTCGTATCTCTCATTCTACAGGGGCTGTGTGTCATCTTGTGCTGCGTGGGAGGCAAACAATTGAGTTTGTTTCTGATTGATCTATGTTGAGGGCTGTAACTTGCAGGAAAGGGGGTATATTTCCGAGTGGGAAGCTGCCATATCACTCAAAACTGATAGCAGGTCCATAATCAGACAATAGCGCCTTCTTTCTTCAACTCGTGGGGCAGTTTTGGGCACTTTTTCTATTGCTGTGTGTAAAGTGGAGGTTCCAGGTCCACCTACCAGTCTTGTCTTCATCTTTGAAGAAGTATTTCTACCTATTGTTGACTGTCATTGATTTAGCATTAATATTTAATAAAAAACAACCAGAGTTTAGCAAATTGTTTCATCTAAAGTAAATGTTTTCATTATCATTTTATGGGTTTTGTCCAAACATCAAAAATTGCACTTGACACTTCATTGGGGAGGTATAAGGGGTTAGAAAACTAACATATCAGCAAACAAAACAAAGAGACAGCCTGTTGTCCATTCAAATTTCACCTACAACCATAAATACAGAAACATGCAAAGTGTTTGACGAAAGTCCAACACCAAAACTATAAGGTTTTCCCCAACTTTTGCAACATAGAATATTTCATTTTCTTTGTAAAAAAAAAAGGAAGAATTCAAAATGGACCAAAGTGATAGCCAAAACAAGGCTCTTATACAAACTGATACAAGCATGCAGTGGAAGAATGTACGAGAGAATAAAATCCCCAAAAATATATATCTTGTTTTTGTAATATGAATGAATAAAAAATTATAATCTAAGTTGCATGAAACGGGGAAACATTTCCAAGTTTCCGAAACCGAGACGGTACGAAACAGGCTCCCAAAAAATGAAAACTTCCGGGGAAACGTCGGAGGAAACGTTGTATATAAAAAATTAAAAATATATATATATGTATATATAGTTTTTTTTTAAATAAGACATTATATTGCAAGAAAAACATAATGATGCAAAAAAAAAATGCAATAATGATGCAAGAAAAACATAGAAAATGCAAAAAAATATATATTTGACTATTTGGGGGCCCCATGACCCCCTCTTTTTTTTTTTTCTTATTTCGCCTCAAAGACACTCGAAACACCCATCGTACGAACCGGTACGGATAGGAAATGTTGTCGGCCGTACCGTACGACATTTCCAAATCGGGAAATATCGTACTGTACGGCCGAGGGCGTTTCCTAGCCGTACCGGTTTCCTGCCCGAAACCGAGCGGGGGGTGTGTTTCCTGCAACTTAGATTATAATGTGTGTTTGTCATAACATTAGAGATTGAAGAAAAATATAGATCTTAATTCACTATAAACTAGTCTAGAATAAACTATTGACAAAAGTAACTTTCCTCACAGCTAAAAATAGCCAACATCTAAGATAAACAAAAAAATAAATCCCCTATGTCTCACCAATGGGATCACAAGATTATTGGGCGTTAACTCAGAACACCAACCCAAGGGTAAACTCATAAATATCCACACATAAATCAACATAATAATCCCCTATAATGATTATGAGTCCATCTATTACAAAATATGTGTACAGTTTGCTAGCCACAAACAAGTCCAGGGAATCAGATTGGTTGTTCTAGCTGCCTATGCCAACTTCAACAAGAGCATAGCTGCTCCCTAGCTACAACTAAATCGGGAAAGGATTCAAATACCTTGTTGGCTACAACCCAAACCAACGCCCTCTTCCTAACTACAACCAAAAAGACAGAAAAGCCCTGGTTGTTGTCAAAACCAAGAGAGGTAGCAATGATAAAAATGAGGAGAAAATAGCAATAGACAGACCTAAAACCACAAAGACAAATTCCAAATATAAATATATTTTAGCATGGGTGAGTTGAAGGAAGATGTAAAAGAAAATTAAAATGTCCATGAAAATTTGATTTTCCTTGAGCGAACTGAAGGTGGTAATCTTCGATGTATAACCTTTAAACCTCTTCTTTACAAAAGCAAGACAAAATATTCACTTTATAGTAAGCACACCCTCGTGTCTGATGGGGCATTATCATTGAAGTATCCACTTTACAAAATTGGGGTGTAACTGTTTAATTCAAGATTTTTTAATTTTCAAATGCACAGTTACCACATTTGCATGTGCCAAAATCCGGTTCTTACAAACAAAAGTTAAATACAGTCCTCAATTATATTTAAAAAAACCTGCTCAAATAGACAAATTGCACAAAATAGATACAAGTAATTGTATTCTAATTCAATTAGTAGTCTCCTTCAGATATAATGTAGCAACTGCAAATCCCTGGCAACAAATTCTAAGGTACCTATTTAAGTTACATATATTCTGTCTTTACAACATCCTTTATCCTTATTAGTCAAACAAA
>ML779702.1:363518-378463 GCA_009831015.1 Picea engelmannii | reverse complement strand
TAATGATATAAATATATAGTGCATGGATCTCACCATCTCTTTAACTATATTTGCTTTCACATCAACACCTCATCAAGGGATAAGGCTAGGAGAAGGAAAAATAGGATCTAATACACACTTATAATGTGAAATACATTATAGGTGATATAGGACTCTATGATTGTACAGGGAGCCATATGTTAATTGCAACACCATGTTTTCCCCCATAACTGTAATTATGTTAAAAATTCATATAATGTGATTATGAAGCATGTAATTATGTTGTTGATTAGTAGAAAGCATCAAAAAGTCGACTAAAAGGGAAACATCTTGAGTACTAGCCGTGATATCAGTATTGAGATTTGGGTACTTTGGAAAGTGGTCCCCTTGTATTTGTGAGCTTCCAAACACATGAGGGAAGTACTTTGTACCTTGTACCGTGTACTTTATGTCTAATTACACTTTGACTTAGGAGATTTAACTCAAAAGTGAAATTTGGTCATTTTATCCTAAAATGAAAATTAATTCACTTTGTGAGTGAATTAAGAGACATAAAGTGAAACTATGAAAACTTAAGTAAAGTGGGTTTTGAGTTGAGATTTACTTGAAATAATCTCAACCATTGATTAGAGATGAGATGAGATGATCTCATCCACCCAACTTTTAGGTTTCCTTATGCTTCCTTAAGGAGGGCACAAGGGGCAAATGAGAGTTCATTCCTTCATTTGTTCACTTGGAGAGTTTGAGAAAAAGCATGATGATGAGGTTTCAGGCATTTGGTGAGGCTAGCTTGGGCGCTCCCTTCTATGGGGATATGTAATGTCCCTTTGAAAATAGGAGCTCCAGAGAGGAGGCTTAATGGTCTAAACCACCCTGTTAGACTATAGCCAGGGCCATAAAAGGGGTAAACAGGGTTACTAGAGGTCACTCCAGTCAAAGGTGTTATGTTCAGAAAGTGACATTGAGCTAAAAATGGTTAAAAGCACTTTTAAGTCATTATGAGCTAAAAATAGAACAAATGAGCTAAAATTAGAAGTCAATAGTGAATTAGGGTTTCAGTAGTGAATTAGGGTTTCAACAGTGAATTGGGGTTTTGGAAAGCGATAAGAGAAGAGTCAGCGACCTAATTCATCATTATGCAGATTATGACTTGTCATTGAGGAGAGAGGCGCATCTCAGGAGAGATAGGTCAGTGTATTCCAGGAGGAAGACACCAGTTTGTTGATTTTGGTGTTGAGAGACACACCCTAGTCACCGGGAAGATCACACAGGTCTTCCATCATTCTTCAGCAGTAGTTACGCAGGGTTCAGCAGCAAGGGTGCATTCATCCAGGATGAGGATGTAGCTCCTGAGGAGGTTTAGGGGATCGACGTGTCCCATCCAGGGAGAATTTCGAGATTTCCCTCAAACCCATTTGAGAGGAAGTCAAGGCACAACTTTTTCCTAGTTCCTCTCTAGATTCCGGCGGAGGAATCATCTGGGGTGCATTTTCCAGACTTGGAAGTGCGACACTTTTGGTGGATACATTCAAGGTTCCCGAGCGAGCATCAGGCCATATTTAGGGAAACCCTTCTGACCCATTTCCCAGTAGACCAAGGTGGTCATTTTGAGACACATATCAGCCAATTTCGATGGTGGAATCACTATGGCGCATTTTGCGAGTGAGAGAGGAGCGCATTCCCCCAGGGGGATCCATCCAGGGTCCAAACCCATCAATAGAGGGATCTGACAGTTACCAGGACTACGAACTAGAGTAGGGCGCATCATTTGGGACAGTTTCCAGGCCATTCCGAGAGGTATAGCCGCTAGGGAAAACTTTCCAGACTTCCAGCAGTTACCGTACGAGTTGCCATAGTTCCAGTGAATCCATTGATCCCGCAGTGCTCACCTATTCCAGGTATTATCATTTAGTTTGCTTATTGTATTCTGGCTAAGATCCTTTTGTCTTTTGATCTAACCAAGTGATTCACTTTTTTCATCCGCATTCGGACTTTTGTACTCCACAAAGATATCATAATATAAACTTTGTAGTCCTTTGTCACATTTATTATTTGTATGACCATTATATGTTGTAAACAATTAATCCTACACACACAATAGTAGTGTTTCCTAAACTAGCCAAGTCAGGAACATTACAGTGGTATTAGAGCTTTAGTCTTGCCAGCCTATGACTAAAGACGATGAGTGCAGCAGAAGACCCAGAGGACCGTGAACACGTATGTGACGAATATGTCACTTACAACAGGCGTAGGGAAAGAAGGTCTAGGCTTGACTTTCCTCCTTTTCCTCCTAGCTAAGAGGAAGATGAAGAGGCACACAGAGAAGCAGAGAGAAGGGCAAAGCGTGAGGCTGAGTGCAAGGCAGAGAGGATGCTAGGAGACAGATATGAGCAACCAGAGGGCAGTGGCAAGGCCCCCATGGAACCAAAGACATCTTTCATGCAGGTTATCAGCGATATGTTAGCTAGTCAGCGGACCATGTCTCGGTCCTTGGCATAGGTGGTTGATAGATTGGCTAGAGTGGGCACCCCGAAAACACAAGCCCCGTATGTAGCATAGGGGAATTCAGGAGCAGGCAGTAGACCCCAGTCACCCACTCGCACATACACCTCTGTGAGTAGGATTCCCAGACCCTTGTTTCCCAATTTCCAGAGGGCACCCCCGGTAGCAACACAGTCGCCGATAGCATAGAGGCCGCCCACTCATGCAGAGGACATAGCAGAGTATCAGATGGAGTATGTAGCATTGGGTCGTGACTTCCATCAGGACAGGACCCTAGTCGAGTACTGTGGACTCAGACTAAGGAACCGACCCAAAGAGCCACAGAGAGGAGCACTGCAATAGTAACAAGGGCATAACATGGATTTCATCCGAAAAGTTGGTAAACTCACCATACCTTCTTTCGACAGATCATCCAAATGCACTGCCAGAGCTTGGGTACAGAAGCTAGACACATACTACAAGCTCAATCAGATGACCGAGATAGAGGCCATCAGTTTCATGACCTTACACTTGGAGGGTGATGTACACGAGTGGTGGTATCATGGATTGGTGACATTGGGTCACAGTCGCATCACCTCCTATAGGGATTTCACAGAGAGGCTCATGGATAGGTTTGACAGGAGGGATCCCGAGATCCACTTCAGGGATCTAGCCCAGTTGAGACAAACTGGCACAATAGAGGCATTCATCACGAAGTTTCAACGGGTAGCATGGCAGTGACAGTTATATCAGAGCCCAGGCTAATCATGCTATTCATAGAGGGACTCACAGAGCCTTTGAGAGGATGGGTGAAGGCATATATGCATCCCACCTTGCAGGATGCCATACTTCACATTCGATATTTGGAAGACTCAGTGCCAAAGACTAAAACCTTTTCCAAACCCTTCGTACCTTAGAAGGATCGAGACAGGAAGCCATTCCAGAGAGAATGGAAGGGCAAGGATAAGTTGGATGATGAGACTAGGCGAGAGCTTGTGAGGAAGAAGCTTTGCTTCAACTACAAAGACCCTTGGGTCCCATGCCATAGGTGCATGGGAAAGGGAGAGATTCATTATATTGAGGTGGAAACAGACAGTGTGGATAGTGAGGAGGAGGAGCAGGACAATGGATCCATTAGCTCAGAGGAGGAGTCAGCATAGGAAGAGGAGTAGCCTCCCTATAGATCACCAATACCGGTAGGAGCCCATCCTCCAGTAGTCCCACAATCGCCTGAGCAGGCTAACAGGAGGAAACTGGCAAAGGGAGGAGTCATAGCGACCCTTTTTGGTGTTCCCAGGTATGATACCCTCCGGATCAGAGGGACTATTTAGGGGCAATGAGAAATCGCCCTAATAGATGATGGGGCCACCCACAACTTCATCGACGCTTCACTAGTATCGAGACAGGCACTTCGTACATAGGACTTTGAGGGGTTTGATGTTGCAGTAGCAGATGGCCACACAGTGGAGTGTTTAGATAGAGTCCCAGACTTGGAGGTAAAGTTAGGAAACTACACAGTGAGAGACACATTTTATGTGGTTGACCTATCTGACACAGATGTGGTGTTGGGAGTCCAATGGATGATTACCTTGGGAAAAATCACCACCAATTACCAAGCCTTGGAGATGGGATTCAGAGACCATGACGAGAAGAAGGTTGTTCTAAGATGTACATTGACATGAGCACCCAGGACAATTTTAGCCAAGAGGATGGAGAGGATATTCAGACATGGGGAGGTAACATATGTCGCCAAGTGTTTGATCAAGGGTCGACAACAATATCATACAGAGATCAAGAATTTGTTGGGACGACATCAACAGTTTTTTGAGTCGATTCCACCAGGGAGACCACTTGACATAGGGCTTGAGCACACCATTGAGTTGGAAGAGGGGGCCAAACTGATGATCACCCCCCCAATCGTCATCCTAGGAGTTTCAAGGATGAGGTAGAAAAGGCAATCAAGGAATTGCTAGCGATGGGATACATCAGACCGAGCAACAACCCATTTGCTTCTTCAGTTGTCTTAGTTCTAAAGAAAGATGGCACCACGAGGATGTGCATTTATTACTGAGCCTTGAACAAGAAAACCATCAAGAATCGGTATCCTATCCCATGCATTGCCGAGTTGATGGATGAACTGCATGGGGCAGTTTTCTTCTCAAAGATTGATCTATGCTCTGGGTATCACCGGATCAACATCCGAGAGTAGGACATAGAGAAGAGGACATTTCAATGTCACTTTGGACATTTCGAGTTCCTGGTTATGCTATTTGGGCTAACCAATGCACCCACTACGTTCCAGTCTTGCATGAACCACATATTCAGGGATTAGTTGAGGAAATCATTCTTGGTTTTCTTCGACGACATCTTGGTCTACAAAAAGACATGGCAGGAGCATATGAGGCACTTGGATTAGGTATTGACCATCATGAATGTACAATCATTATATGCCAAAGAGTCCAAGTGTGAGTTCAGTATGACAAAGTTTCTTTACTTAGGACATATCATTAGTGCATAGGGGGTACAGGTGCACCAAGAAAACATCAGGGCCATTCTGGACTGGCCAATGCCCAAGAACATAATAGAGTTGAGGAGTTTCTTCAGGCTGTGCAACTATTACAGGCGGTCTGTCCGGGTTTTTTCTCAGCTTGGAGCACCGCTGATGGATCTTACCAAGCTTGGGGCTTTCATCTAGACTGAGGAATCACGGAAAGCCTTTGATCACATGAAGGAATTCATGAGCACTTGTCCAGTGTTGGCATTACCAGACTTCACCTTTCCATTTGTACTAGAGTGTGACGCATTCGACAAGCGTATTGGGGTAGTTTTGATGTAGGGAGGACATCACATTATATTTGAGAGCAGGAAGCTCAGTTAGCCCGAGAGGTTGTACCCCATTTATGGAAAGGAGATGTTGGCAATCATGCATGCCTTGACCAAATTCAGACAATATTTGGTGGGCAACAAATTCGTGGTCAAGACAGATCACAACAGCTTGAAGTATTTCCTTGAGTAGAAGGACCTCAGTGAGCACCAACAGAAATGGGTGACGAAGGTACATGCATTCAAATTCAACATAGAGTATGTCAAGGGGAAGAATAACATTGTGGCTGGTGCACTAACGAGGAGACCTGCGGCCTGTTCTTTGATGGAGATTTCAGTAGATTGGAAATCCCACTTGTTAGTGGAATATTCCAAGAACAAGTTCGCTTGTGAGGTAATGGATGGAAAAATACTAGATGACAACTATAAGGTCATTGGCAATGTCATATTCTACAAGGATAGAGTCTACTTGGTGCCAGATTCAGGGCTTAAGAAGAAGATCCTCACAACAGTTCATGATTCACCACTAGTAGGCCATCGGGGGTTTTTCAAAACCTACAGACAGATCAAGGAGAGGTTCTCATGGAAGGGCCTCAAACAGGACGTTATGAGACACGTCATTGAGTGTGTGACTTGCCAGCAGAACAAGTCAGAGCATGCTCTTCCAATAGGGCTACTTCAGCCACTCCCCATTCGAGAGCATAAATGGGAGAGTATATCGATGGACTTCATAACAGGCCTACCCAAGGTCCAGGGTAAGGACTGTATCTATGTAGTGGTCAACATATTGACCAAGTTTTCTCACTTCTATGTCATACTGATAGAATACAACGCAGTTCAGGTAGTCAAGATATTCTTCAGGTAGGTCTTTAGACTTCATGGGTTACCAAGGAACATCATCAGTGATAGGGACAGTCGGTTCATGGGGACATTCTGGAGAGAGTTGTTTCGGTTGGTGGGGACGGAGCTGACACCCAGCACCAGCTATCACCCTCAGACAGATGGGCAGACTGATATTTTCAACAAATGGGTTGAAGGATATTTGAGGAACTATGTAAGTGGACAACAGAGAACATGGGTAAAGTGGCTACATCTAGGAGAGCATTGCTACAACACTACTTTCCACATGTCCATTGGTATGACACCCTTCTGAGAATTGTACAGATATGATGCTCCCACTTTGGTAGACTTGGTTTTCAGGGAGAGAAGAGCTCCCAAGGCCAAGGATTGGATCATAGAGAGTCAGGAGATTCTCAAGTTGTCGAAAGAAAACTTGCAGACGACATAGAACCGACAGAATATGAGTGCGGACAGACACATGATAGAGCGCAACTTTGAGGTTGGGGATTTGGTTTTCTTGAGACTCCAACCTTACAGACAGTCATCTCTGAAGAAGAGTGGGGTCGAGGAGCTCAAGCCCAGATTTTATGGGCCTTACAGGATCATGTGCCGAGTAGGCAAGGTTTCTTGTGAGTTAGAGCTTCCAGAGGGGAGAAAGATTCATAACGTGTTCTACGTATCTTTCCTAAAAAATCCAGTGGGACAATTCATTAGCACATAAGAGGAGCTTCCCCCACTGGATGAGGAGGGACGGTTGGAGTTGGTTCTGGAGGAGGTTTTGGAGTTTCGAGAGTGGAAACTAAGGAGCAAGGTCATCAGAGAGTGTTTGATCAGATGGAGAGGGCTTCTAGTAGAGGACGCTACTTAGGAGAGTGAGTAGGTGTTGTAGCACCCTGGATTGGTATTGCTTGAGGAAAATCAATTTCGGGAAGGGAGGATTGTAATGTCCCTTTCAAAATAGGAGCTCCAGAGAGGAGGCTTAATGGTCTAAACTGCCCTGTTAGACTATAGCTAGGGCCAGAAAATGGGTAAACAGGGTTACTAGAGGTCACTCCAGTCAAAGGTGTTATGTTCGGAAAGTGACATTGAGCTAAAAATGGTTAAAAGATATTTTAAGTCATTATGAGCTAAAAATGGAACATATGAGCTAAAATTAGAAGTCAACAGTGAATTAGGGTTTCAACAGTGAATTAGGGTTTTGGAAAGCTATAAGAGAATATTCAATGACCTAATTCATCATTATGAAGATTATGATTTGTCATTGAGGAGAGAGGCGCATCTCAGGAGAGATAGTTCAGTGGATTCCAGGAGGAAGACACCAGTTGGCTAATTTCGGTGTTGGGAGACACACCCTAGTCATCGGGAAGATCACATAGGTCTTCCATCATTCTTTAGCAACAGTTACGCAGGGTTTAGCAGCAAAGGCACATTCATCCAGGGTGAGGGTGCAACTCTAGAGGAGGTTTAGGGGATCAATTTGTCCCATCTAGGGAGAATTCTGAGATTTTCCTCCGACCCATTTGAGAGGAAGGCAAGGCGCATCTTTTTCCTGACTCCTCGCCAGATTCGACAGAGGAATAATGTGGGTTGCATTTCCAAACTTGGAAGTGTGACACTTTTGGCGAATACATTCAGGGTTCACGAGCAAGCATCAAGCAATATTCAAGGAAACCCTTCAGATGCATTTCCCAGTAGACTAAGGTGGTCATTTTGAGACACATCTCAGTCGACTCCGATGATGGAATCACTAAGGCACATTTTTCCAGTGAGAGAGGGGTGCATTCCCCTAGGGGGATTCATCCGGGGTCCAAACCCATCAGCAAAGGGGTCTGACAGTTACCAGTACTGAGAACTAAAGCAAGGCGCATCATTTGGGACAGTTTCCAGGCCATTCCGATAGGTATAGCCACCAAAGCGAACTTTCTAGACTTCCAGCAGTTACCATACGAGCTGCCATAGTTCTATCACATCATTTAGTTTTCTTATTGTATTTCAGCTAAGATCCTTTTGTCTTTTGATCTAGATGAGTGATTCATTTTATTCAATTGCATTCGGCCTTTTGTACTCCACATAGATATCATAATATAAACTTTGTAGTTCTTTGTTGCATTTATTATTTGTATGACCATTTATATGCTGTAAACAATTTTTCCTACACACACATTAGTAGCGTTTCCTAGACTAGCCAAGTCAGGAACATTACAAGATAGCCAACAGGCTTAGGTCCTTGTTTATTTATTGAGGAGATTCTTGTTCTGAGGAGGGCGCATCATCAGTGGGGAAGACTTGTAGAGCTCAGATTGCTGTGAGGTATGTTTCAGAGGGAAGCTACTCATCAGTATCAGAGTACTGTGGAGGGGTTTCTAGATCAGAGCTTCCAGTTGGTTTCCGACTCCATTTCAGTGGTCTTGTCAACATTTCTGGGGGGCACACCATCCTAGGGCACTCTTTCTTCATTTGGAATAGTGTTGCATCTTGGATCAAGCTGCTATTGTATTAGGTTCATCTATATTTTGTACTTGTTGTATTCCACCATCTATTCTCCTCATATATAGACATATATTCCAAACTGGTTTTCCCTGGGTTTTTTTTATCCAGGGTCATGTTGACCAAAAATACATGTGTTCAATTTCATGTATGTTAGAGTGTAGAACTACTGTATTTTTATCTATAAAGATCTCTATGTGTGTTACATTTATTTTGGTATGAATGTGCTAACTCTTGGTGACTAAAACTACATGCTAGAGCACCTAAATTGCGAATGTAACCATAACAAATCAACAAGAAGTTCCTGAACTATTGGTTGTCCTAAAACATCAGCAAAACCTTCATTGACAGTTGAAACTTAGAGATAACTTGAGGTCAAAGACACACCTATTTGGCAACTTGATAGGACCTGGAAAATATTCATCGTATCATAGGTGAGGTGGCTGATTTTTGAGTAGTTTGGACAACATATGAGTGGGCTATTATAGACATCTTCTTGGCAGATTTTGTGGACAACCATTGACAGTTTTTAGTGGTAGTTTGTTGGTAGAATTTTGTAGAGGATTGTAGAGAAGTTTGTGCACAGTTTCGACGACCTCTTTTCACACCTACGAGGTAGGAGTGAGGTTGATTTGTCACGACCTCTTTTCACACCTATATTTCTAGGAGTGAGGTCGGTGTTTGCTTGCCTCTTTTCACACATGTGTTGACAAGAGTGAGGCAACATTCCTTTGCAGTTGGAGCATCAGTTGGAGTGAATTTTGGTAGTCATGTCAGCATCTCATATGCGTGCGAAGGATAGGATAGTTGGAGCTAGAAACTAGTCGCCTTGGAAGACGATGATCGTCTTTATCTTGAAGGACCTCGAACTATGGGATATAGTTGAGACATCTGTGGTTGTTCCTCCTGCTATTGCTCCCATATTGTTAGTAGAGTTCAGAAATAGGAACAATGAGGCAAAGAGGATGATATGTGATTCAGTGCGGGATCACATCATTCTCCACTTGACTGGGAAAGCTTGGGCATATGATATGTGGAAATCTATATGTAAGCTTTATCAGAGCTCTAATGAGAACCCGAAGATGGTTCTTCATGATCGACTAAGGGGAATTCACATGCTTGAGGATGAGTCAGTTACTTCTTTCCTTGGTCGATACACCCAGATCATAGATGATCTTGGAGTCGTCGGAGAGGTGGTGGAACCCAATTCTGTGGTGAGGACAACCTTAAACAGCTTTACCAAACCATGGGGTCCATTTGTTCGTGGCATTGTTTCTAGGGAGGTCATGCCCACATGGGAGAGGATGTGGGATGACTTTTTTCAGGAGAAGACTAGACTTGTGGTAGAGGCTTCTGGACAACGTCATCAACAGACAATGCAAAGTGATGGGGACCTTTCTCTTTGGACAAAGGGCAAGAAGAAGACTAGTCGGGGAGGTCCCATGTTTGGGGCCCCACCACAGGGAGGAGAGAGCAACAGTGGGATGAAGAGAGACATGAGCACAATGATATGCTTTTCTTATAGGGAGATGGGTCACTATGCAGGACAGTGTCCCAAGAAGAAGAAAAAGCAACATGATGTTTCAGCAGCGACAACAAAGGAGCTTGAGTTCGATACACAGTTTGCGAGAGAGTGTGCATTCACCAATTATTTGTTTGTTATTACACCATCCAACATCAGGTGGGGAGACAGAGTTGAGGATGACCTACTGACTCATAGTAGTGATTCATAGGGAGCTCAGACTCAGGTTTCATGGACACCATCTTCAGAGGGGATGGCTGGTCCACCCAGGACAACTTCAGTTTTAGAGTTGTCGAGACAGAGGGTTGATGCAGGGGATTTAGAGCATTAGAGATTTGTCAGGAGGAGCGATAGGGCACCATGGAGGCTTGAGACTCACTTGGCTAAAGAGACAGGACGATCATGTTCTAGATCCACTTTAGGTGGAAGCTACTTGGCGAGAGGCCAAGATGAGGATCTTGGTGAGATGTCGACATCCAGGTGCTCTTGGTGAGATACCAAGAGGTGGATATTCTTGGTGAGATTCCAAGAGAGTTACTCTCGGTGAGATGCCAAGAGTAGTGACCATTGAAGAGATGCCAGGAGGTAGAAATCCTTGGTGGGAGACCAAGGTGGAGATCTTTGGTTTGATACCAAGATCTAGGTGATCTTTGATAGGTGGAGAGACACTTCCATCTATAGATCACGCAGATTGAGTAGATCTATATCAGAGACTACTTTTATTGATCAGAGTACAACCATACTCACCGAGTATATGCCAAGAGGCAACCATGTCCACTATAGGGATGATATTGGTGGTGACGAGCACTTTCCTTGGTAAGAGGGAGTGTTGAGATTTGGGTACCTTGGAAAGTGGTCCCCTTGTGTTTGTGAGCTTCTAAACACACGAGGAAAGTACTTTGTACCTTGTACCATGTACTTTATGTCTAATTTCACTTTGACTTAGGATATTTAAGTCAAAAGTGAAATTTGGTCATTTTATCCTAAAATGACAATTAATTCACTTTGTGGGTGAATTAAGAGACATAAAGTGAAACTATGGAAAATTAAGTAAAGTTGGTTTTGAGTTGAGATTTACTTGAGATGATCTCAACCATTGATTAGGGATGAGATGAGATGATCTCATCCACCCAACTTTTAGGTTTCCTTGAGGGCACAAGGGGAAAAGGAGAGCTCATTCCTTCATTTGTTCACTTGGAGAGTTTGAGAGAGAGCAGGATGATGAGGTTTCAAGAATTTGGTGAGGCTAGCTTGGGCACTCCCTTACATGGAGATATCCAGTAGGCTTAGGGCCTTGTTTATTTATTGAGGATATTCATGCTGAGGAGGGCGCATCATCAGTGGGGAAGACTTGTAGAAATCAGATTGCAGTGAGGTCTGTTTCAGAGGGAGGCTACTCATCAGTACCAGAGTATTTTGAAAGATGGAGAGAGCCTTGGTGATGAGGAAGAGAGATCAACTAAATATCTCGTAGATTGTCAGGAGGGAAATGAGAAGAGGTCGGTTGAAGATCTCGTAGACTGCCAAGAGGGAAGAACAAAATTTTTAGGTTGTGAGGTGGGAAAGGAAGAGAGGAGACTGTCTAAGAGTCTCAAGAACTCAGAGAGGAGTTCAAATCAACAAGGAGTGATGACAGAAGAGAATAAAGAGGAGATGAGACTATCTGAGAGTCTCATGAACTCATAGAAGTGTTTAGATAAACAAGGAGTGCTGATAGGAGAAGAGGAGGATCAGAGATGCATTATGATCATTGGAGGAATCAATATATTCCTTCCAAGCAGCCCATCAGAGGCCAGTGCAGGTGTAGAAGAAGAAATACATCCAACAGAGACTATCATGGAGAAGGAGAAGGAGCATATATTAAAATATTCCCAAGAGATGAAGGAAGAGGAGCATTCAGATAAAATGTTCACTCAGTTGGAGAAGGAGTTAATATGTTGGAGGATTGGTTAAGCAATCCATAGCTAGAGGAAGACTACTAAAAGGATGCGTTCATGAGGAGTGGAGAATAATTCAAGCATGAGGAGCAGCTAGAAAATGTTGAACTTATGCCATCACAAAGAGATTATAGAAGAGAAAAGTAACTGACAGAAAGAGGACTGTCAGAAGAGATAGTTGAGCATCAGCTCAATAATATCGTTGTAGAATTTGAGCCTGCAGTGGAGTGGCAAGTCAATGCCACAAGTGATGAAGTTAGTATGGGAAATCAGATTGATCTCCCCTTTGATATGTGTGAATAAGTGGAAGCTCCGAGAGAATGAGAGATAACCCAGAGGAGGCTCATCCAACAGGTCAAGTTGGAGATTGATGAAGAGGAGGAGATGCAGCAGAGTAGACTGCAAGAGAGAAGCCATCTAGTAGACCAGCTGGACAGGAAGATAGAGGAGATGAGAAGGCTGATGTTGGAATCAACAAAGAAGACAATCAACAACAGATGGAGGTTGACTAGAGGATATCCTACAATAGCAACATGACAACAATAAGAGAAACAAAGCATAAGAGCAGGTGGACAACTCAAAGCTAAAATTTGGGACCCAGGAGGATCTCAATAGTAGCAACAGAGGAGACATGAGTAGAAGCTCATGATTTTTGTTAGCATGGTAATATGATGCAAGAGCATCACTCCAACTCATCAGTGCATCAACAACCAGCGTAACAACGCACTAGGAAGGGGTGGATCCCAAGGAGAGAGAAGCACCAATCTTCTCATTTTTTAGTTTAAATATCAAGTTTTTAATGTAATTTAATGTAATTAAAGTTTGAAAAGGCTTGAGGAGGGCTAACCCTTTATATTATGTAAAGTTGAGTGTAAATTATCCTTTAATGAGTTGTAGTTGTACAGATCCCGAGATTTGCCTCATATCTAAAAATGTAAATGAATACTTATTGTAATAAAGCCTTAGTGGTAGGACGCTTAAATGCAATATGAAAGAACTAAGATGTTTGGAGGGAAGGATCGAGAAGCCCCTCATGTATAAATGTATGTAATATGTGCCAAGAAGAGGTAGTTTTTTTGTTTTTGTTGTTGCTAGTGGTAGAGAGAAATAACTGAGATTTTGTTGTAGTCTAGTCTTGTACACATTGTAAAGACCATTCAATATTAATACAAAGGGCATATTTTCCCGCATATGAGTTTTCTGTGTGTTTTCTGAATGCATTTGAATGGCTACTGTGTATGTTTGTGAATGTTATGGATGTGTAACCCTTGATAGGGATTGATAGAATCCTCTATATCTGTAGTTTTTTTAGTGTTTCTGGGCTCTCACGGTTGTGCAAGGAGTGCACCTTAGAGTTGTTAGAAAACTCTAAAAATCATGTGCAAGGAGTGCACTAGAACTTGTTCCAAAGTTCTGTGAGAAGCGTGCTATGTGGGCACACCAAAATTGTTCTCAAGCTCAGAAGGAATAGTGCAAGGAGTGCACATCAGAGTTACTTAACACTCTGAGAGCTAGCCCAAGGAGTGCTCAGGTGAGTCTTTAAATTCCAAGACTCAAGGAAATTTGAGTGCAAGGAGTGCATGAAGGAAACACACTATTGAAGTGTTGGTAGATCTCTAGAGGAAGAACATGACTGCTAGGAGGGCACAAGAAACCATTTGGAGGAACAAAGGGTCAAGACTGATCTAAAAATGAAGAAGACTTGAAAAACTTGAAAACTTATTGCAAGTGAATGTTATGTGTTTAAAGAAAAAGGATCAGTTTGCAACACATAAATTAAAGGATTACTTATGCAAATTATACATAGACATCAGCATAATCAATGAACATAAACACATAAGGACAACAATTGATAAAGGAGTTCACCCCTCTTATGGGCTACATCTCCTGGTCCAGCTTCCAATGGATCATTGTTATTAATTTCTCAAAAAGTGCTCAAAAACATGTCTTACAATTCTCAAACTGACAAACCGACTGCTCCAATGGCTTCCCAGTGTCCCAAAACCCCTGTCTGGGCTCTTTCGGCACCTCAATCGGTCGAAAAACGAAGAAGTTAGGCCTCTTGGAAGTCTCCCTCTTCAAGCTTGCTGTCTCTGGATCTACAATTTGCACCCTCCTTCATTGAACATGGTTCACATGCTCATTTAAGCGCAAAAACCCAGCACTGGGTGCAACCGCGCCAACGGTGCAAACCGTAGAATGGTTAAGGGCTCACCAGCCCCTAACCGCCTCGGCACCTGGGCGTATGGCACATATGACCACGTGCTTTGCTAAAAGGTGGTTAATTGGTTACACAATTGTGTAACTCCCTCCGCGCTCCAACTCGGGGTCATATGTAATATATATAAAAGAACCGTGGGCCATGTTACAAACCCGCACGCAAATGTTACAACCGCGCGCACCACATTTTAATATATGGTAATACAAAACTTTGGTTTATTGTTATATAAATCCACGCCACATTTTAATATATGGTCATATGTTGTATAATGGATCCACGGGTCGGGGCTAGGCCCCGGCCCGACCCCCCCACACCAATGGAAACAATGCAAACATAAATATAATCAAACACATATGCCTATCAAGAAACAACTTGTGGCCCATTGGCCGAGCAGTCGTGCGAAGGCGTTAGGTGTTGGGGAGGTCCGGGGGTCGAACCCCACGAACTCCCATATATTTTACATACAACCACATAACCAAATAATGAGTGACACGTGGTGCCCTCCGATTGGGCCACGTGTCCTCACACTATTTTCCAGCTATATGACACATGTCACTCACGGATTCGACAGTCACCAACCAACAAAAACCTTCCATGTCACCACTGTATGGTCGTATGGTCTGTACGGTCCTGCCATGTCAGACTGTACGGACTG
>ML779702.1:323468-334778 GCA_009831015.1 Picea engelmannii | reverse complement strand
TCAATCAATCCTTTGACATCAATCAATCACTTGACATCAATCAATCAAACCATTGGTATCAATGACAACATGATCCAACAGGTACTACGCGGGTTGTTCTTCGTTGGTTGGAATACCTGTTATTTTGTCTATTAAATCAACATCAATAGATGCCTATGTATCTAAGCACAAAATGCGTCCATGCATTACTTCTAGTAACTACTTAATGGATTTATTCACTTCCTTGCCCCTGCCAAAGTGGGGAATCTCCAATAGGTTCATGATACTTGTATTGTATAACCCATTTATCCAATGCTTAGGTTCTAGTATGGGTCTACCTATTGCGCCGACCCCTATGCTTTCTAAGTACACCTGTTATGGGAATTATGGGAACTTGTCTGTGTCCCTGAAATCATGATCCAAGTATCATAGTTTTTCGATGTACCCAACTAAATCTGCAACAATTGTTACTCATTATGGTACATGCGGTAGCACAATGGTTACCTTTGACTGCTTGTGCGAGGATATTTAGAACTGTTGTTTACCATTCCCATTCATTGTTGCACTGGAAGGCCCTGCTTCTTGATATGTTTTCTCTTCCTCTTCTTCTTCTCTGCAAGACTCCTGTTGCACTGTAATATACTCTACCTGTATCTATTCCTGTTGTATTTGTTTTATGCAAGGTTGAGGCCTTGGATCATCAGACTCAATCCTCTCTGCATCTACTTCTGTTGTGGATAGGGTTGTTTCGCACGTCTGGTTTGACTTTACTGTTGTGCTTAGTGGATATACTTGCATCTATTTTATCTATTCTTAAACCAATGTAGGGCTTGGCCAATATAGGGGAGGAATGACATGAACATCCACCACTCCTTTCATTTATGCAGGGTTTTCATCTGCTACTGTTGGCTCCAACAACGATCTGTTGTTCCTGCAACTTCTTCTAGTCATCTGGCTCGGTGCTCCAACTTTTGGTGGCGCCATCATGCTGTAATATAGATGGTTTTGCATATGAGATCTTACTGTTTTCCTGTTAATCACCTGGATATGCTTCACTTCTCATTGCTTAGCTCTGTGTTTCCTCAAGTTCATAATGAAGCTTGTCAAAGCCTAAATTTTCTTCTAAAGTGTTGTCATTAATGCTCCAAAGCTTCTTGATCATGCCTAATTAATTTTCATAAATGTTCCAAAGCTTCCTGTGCACGTTTCATAATTATGCATTTTCACACCTTGCTTTTTCGATGACTGGTTTTTCGTTTCCCGTCTGTTTCATTTTTCTGGTGTGCTGTAATTTTCTCCTATTTTACGTTTCTGGCACACTAGTACTTTCTTTTGTTATGGTTTTCCTGCATGCAGTATATTTGTTTCTCATCGCACTGGCTGGTTGTTTGTTGTGCACTGTCATTCTTATTGAGTTTTCTAACACTTATTCTTATAACTACTTGTTTTTGGCTTTTTCTTTATTTGTTCCCATTTTTTATTCCTTTTTCTTCTTTGAACTCCTACTATTTACAATATGTACAACTCTACTTGTTGTGCTGCAACTAGTGAGGGTTAGTATATTGAATGTCCCTATATAGTTTCAGTCGACTACCATTCACCGGTCCTTGAAATTCCTTTCCTGCTAAGTCTTGCAGTTGTACAACACCTCTATTTGTGACAAACTTTATCTAATATGGCCCTAGCCAATGCATTCTAAGCTTCCTTGGGTGTTGAAAATACTTACTGTCATAGAGGGGAACCAGATATCCTTCCTTAAACTTCTTCTTCTTGATATGTATGTCATGCCATGATTTATCCTTTACTTTATGTACCTCCTGATGAAATCCTACCATGATTCTATCCTCTTCTAATTCCATCAGCTGATCCAATCTTTCCTGTGTTGCGCCCCTTTCTTTCATCTCTGTAATTACTGTGATGCGTAGACTTGGTATCAAATAATATAAGGGAACTATTACCTCTTGTCCATACACCAATCTAAAGGTTGTATTCCCTGTTATCTTCTTGTAGGTAGTTCTATAAGCCCAAAGTATTGTTGGTACCTTCAAATCCAAATCATCTTTGTTTACATTACAAATATTTGTCAAGGAATTCTCCAAAATTTTGTTGAAGGATTCCATTGTTCCATTTGCTTGAGGGTGATAAGGAGTACTCTTTTGGTGGTGTATCTTAAATTCTTCAAGCATGGTGTCAATTGTACTCTTAATAAAGCGAGTTCCCTAATCCCTCATCAATATTCTTGAACATCCAAACCTTGTCACTATGTTTTCAAATAGAAAGCGTGATGTAGTTTTTGCGTTGCAATCCTTCATTGGTGTTTCCTCATCCCATCTGATCAAGTATTATGTTGCTATAATAATATATCTAGCTCTTGATCTTCTTTCTGGTGGATTAATTGGACCTACAAAATCTATCACCGATTTATCGAACACTTGTAAAGTAACTTGTGGTCTCAATGGCATCTCATCCCTACCAGATGGTTTCCCAACTCTTTGACAAACATCACACTTCTAACAATATTCTTTTGAATCCTTATGAACTATTGGCCACCATAATCTTGTGCACAATACCTTCTGGGCGATAGCTTTTCCTGTGTAATTCCTTCATTCTCCTCTGCCAAAATAATGGGTCTTTAATGCTCCATCACACATCTTCTCAAGATGTTGTCTACTCCTAGTTTGTATAAATGACCTGCAATAAAATTATAATCGGCAGCTCCGACCACCAAATTTTTATTCTGTGCAGTAGTAAATTATTTTGGTTCAAAGTGTGTACTCAAAAACCCAATAATGTCATCAAAATATTCATCAGCTATCTGTACTAAAAACAATTGTGAATTTGGAAATTTGTCTTCCAAGTTACTGGGTTCTTCTCCATTTGTTATCCTAGATAAGTGATCTGGTCCTGCATTCAATCTTCCAGGCTTCACCACAACTTCAAAATTAAATTCCTGAAATAATAATAGCCATCTGGATATCCTTCCCCCCAACATCATCTTATTAACTAAGTATCTCAAATATGAATGATCTGTAAACATCTTAAAGTGTTGTCTCAACAAGTAATGTATGTATTTCTGCAAAGCATACATCATAGCTATACCTTCTCTTTTTGTAGTATTGTAGTTCTTCTCTGAATATAACAACTTCCTTCTTGAAAAAGAAATAGGGTGATCTATATCACCTTCTCCTAGTTGGGTTAATACTGCTCCTAATGTTTTTGCAGATACATCCACATGCACATGAAATTCTTTAGCCCAATCTGGAAATACTAAAATCGACGTAGTGACCATCTTCTCCTTCAAAATATCCAAACTCTGTTAGAATTCTTCATTCCACTGATACTTAGTTTCCTTCTTATGCAACTTCTCCATTGGCACATTAATTTGTTCATATCCTCTTATGAAATTCCTATAATATCATGTATGGCCCAATGTACTTTTCAATTGGCGCATTGAGTTTGGTGTTGGTAAGTTAACTATGACAACAATTTTAGTAGGATCAACCAACAGACCCTGTTTACACACCACATGTCCTAAAATAATCCCAAAAGGTGCACTGAAAATACATTTCTTAATATTTAATGATATCTGACATTGTTTGCACCTTTCCAACATCAACTTTAATACTTCAACACGATCCTTCAACAAATTGAACATTGACAAATTGTCTAAGTAAACCTCCAAAAACTTATGAATAAAGTCCTTAAAAATTGATACTCCTACCATTGAAAAAATGGCTGGTGCATTCTTCAATCCAAATGGCATAACTGTATACTAAAATGATCCCCACTATGTAGCAGATTTTTTCTTATTCCTATCCTTAGGTGTTATCCTAATATGATGACATCCTGAGAATCCATCTATAAAAGAATAAGCTTCTTGACCCCCTACATTCTCCAAAACTTCATATGTAAATGGGGTAGGAAAAGGATCATGTAGGAAATCATCATTCAATTTTCTCAAATATACACAAATCTTGATACCTCCTTGCTTCTTTTCCTACACCACCATAGGATTGATCCATTCCGACTCTTCTACAAGTTCTATAACACCAGCTTCCAACATCTTGACAATTTTTTTCTTCACCTTCTCTTTGTATATTGGATTCAATCTATACGGCCTCTATCTAATAGGTCTTGCTTATGTCTTCAATGGGATCTTCATCTCTCCTATATCTCCTTCTAATCCCTTCATCTCTGAGAATGTTGCTGGAAACAAGTCATTGTATTCACGTAGTAATTCTATAATCCTTTATACTGCTTATTATCCCAATAATCTCTAATACTTGCCATCTTTAGTTTTTCTACAGTTCCAATATTTACCTTCTTAATATTTAATGGTGCAACACAATATTCTGAATCCATATTGGGACCTTCTACTTCCCTTTCACCTTCCACTTCTGGGATTTGGATATTTCGTGAAATATCTTCTGCTGGTTCTTCTGATTTTGCGACATGATAACAGTGTAGTAATTGTTTAACTATTTGTCTAGTCTACTTCTGATATGTTGGGACTATTTCAAAATCTGGTTCTTCAAATATCCCGTCTCTTACCACTTTCAACATTGTATCAATCTTTGGATTTTCATGATCAAAGGAAAATGTAACTACAAATTTTTGTTGTCTCTCTTCTCAGTTAGCAGTTTCTTTGCGTTGTTCCTGTTATGTGTACTAGTTCTTCGAAATGTCTTCATTATCTAAATAAAATGGTGTGGCCATTCTTCTGGTGGTACTAATCTCCATTAAACTATGCACTTTTCTACATGCTATTGAGGTTTTCCAAATCCGTCATATTTCTCCTCATATCTGTGTTCCTGCTTTGTGCCGAATCTTATGAGCAGTAACCTTTTTCACTTAAACCAATTGTTAATCTTTGCCTTGTGTGTACTCCACCATATTGTAGGTGTAGCTTTTAAAGAAATCTCTAACACTAGTAATCTATGATTTTCCATAAACTCTACCTCATAGTAATCCGAAAAGATCTTTTAAATGACAATGGTTGAGTTATTATGCATGTGTTTATTAACCATTTAGGAAGTTGAATGAAAGACGAAGAATTATAGAAGAAACATAACAACCATATGCACATATACAAATATAAAATAAAGTAATAATAACAACAAACCATAGAACAACAAAGTGATAACGGAGTTCGACAATCTCACCCACGTCTCCGGGCCTTTGTCTCAGTGGGTGAGGCTTTATTATTTTTGTTCAAAGATTTATAAGTACATCATAGAAGTACCAAAAGGTTACAAAACTAATATGGTCTTTTTCTACCAGATCTATAGAACCTAAAAAAAGAAACGACACTGAAATAAGATGACTGAAGCTCCCAGAAATGGCCCGCAAATGTGCACTCCTCAATAGCTTCCCTGCATAAAAATGGCTTTGGCTTGGAAAATCTTCAGCATAAACCTATTATAAATCCCCTCTCATGGCCTCAAGAAGCCCTGTTTTATATAGATCTGAAGTTGGTAACCATATCCTAACTTCCCCCCAAGATCTGGATTCAAAAAGGGAACAATATCCCCCCAAAATGACCAAAATCTCCAAATATCAGCCCATAAATCAATAAAAATCCATATTATATAGTAAAATAACCCACTTCTGAGAAATGTTGGGGAAAAACTCCTTATTTATTGGATCCTGGTCGTATCGGGCGCATCCATGTGGCCAGACGCTAACATCTATGCGCTGGCCCCCTTGAGTCCCGGTCCTGGTCTTATGGTGCAAGGCCATATGGCCAAGTGTTATTGCATCCACGTGCTCAGTTTTAGTTAGAGCCCCGATGGTTAAGCCTTTGTTCAACGGGCTAGCACGAACGACTAGGGATAACCCCTATTCATTTGCGCCAAGCACCAACTGTGGAGTTCGGGTCATATGACGTTCTTGTAGAATTGGGGGCTGGACACAAGTCACAACCGTGCGCGCCAAAGGGTAGATCGCAGGTCTCATGGTAGGGTTCTATGGATGCATTGGGGGGATGGGGGCTAGGCCCCAGCCCTAATCTCCTCCGCCTGAAACCACACTTCAACATAAATAAAAATGAATACATATAAGGTCAAGAAACATTCCGAGGGAAGACTGGCTAGCCCACCCCTGCCAAGTCATACGCCTAGGTGGGAGGTCGCGCGATCAAACTCATAAAGTTCCAAAATTTTGGCAAAGATATTAACCAACCTATGGGTGCCATGTGGTAGCCCATGTTTGGGCCACATGGTACCTTCTCATTTTCCTACTCCCGATGCCATGCATCAATCGCTGACTGGTCCAGCTATTTTCCTCTGCCATGTGTATGCTCCAACTGTACCTTGCCACGTGTCGTACGGTCGTGCCATGTGTCACCCCCTGATTGGTCCACCTATCCGACACGTCATTAGTCCATACACTAGTCACCCTGCCACGTTTCAGTTCGTACATGGCCATGTCAGCAACCTATCCACATCATTGTATGGTCAGCTACCACGTGCCACCTCCATATGCTTCCATGTCAGCATGATGACATCATGCTGACATCAACATTGAATTTTTGGCCTATTGACTGTTGACTTTTTGCCTATTTGGAAAAGTGAATAGATCACGATATCTAGAGCATATGACATCTATTTGAACCTTTCAAGTTGCATTGGGTTCATATCGACGAGGCTTATGCACAGGTCCATTTTGAAGCCATTATGAGAACTTTGATTTTTAGGCCTTTGTGAGCCCCATCAAGCTCCTAGATCCAATTTTGGATCACACCTCCCCACTAAAGACCTTTTGGTCCCCAAAAGGTTACTGACCAGTCATCAAGCTCGGGATAGGCCACTTGACTTGTTCCCTATATTTTAATTATGTCCTGTACACCTGTCTCATCAAGATCAACTGTAAAACAATCATGATAATTGACAACATATTGTTATCCATTTGTACCCTGTCACATTTTACTGAAGCCATTATCGCCCATGTAGACAACATTACTAATGACAGCATAAAAAATATGACTACAAATGAGCTGATATGTTTGTAATATTTGCACGACATTAGATTATCTTGAAGAAAAATGTGATTGATTTTCCATTCTACAATCATCTCCTGTTCTTGCTTAATATCTATTACTTGATTTGAAATAATTATAGGTGTGTTGCTGATCCAAATTATTTTCAGCATGAAATGAGAGCGGAGATATAATAAATAAATGCACAAAGATATCGTGGATATCTAATAATATAACAGAAATGTATAAGAGATGCAACCATAAACATCAAGATACAATAATACACGATTTCTATTAATGAAAGAAATGTATAGAGACTCTAAAAATACAGGGTGAAAGACTCGCTAGAATGGTGGCAGCTTATCTTTGAGAAGAGATGTGATGACTACTCACATTCACAAGAAGACAATTACAATGAGGCTCTGAAGGCCTTTTTACAATAAACAGGAATGCCCAAAACCCTAGACATCCAAAAACCTAACCCTAGGAGATGAAGCGCCAAAAGTCATGTGGGCCTCGTTTGAGTAAGTTAGTACATCAACTTCTCGGGGTTGTAACTTTTTCATATGATCTCTGTTTTAGGCCCATGATATCCCGTTGGAAAGGTATCATCAAGGATATTCATTTTGGAGGCCTCAAAATGGCCCTAGAAGTTAAAAACTGCTAAAAATAGTAAATTACCAAAATTTCTATAAAATTGTTTTAAGCCAGGTGGAGAAGGTGGGCGGCCACCGATATTCACCTGGATTAATCCTCCCTCCTTAGGAAGAAATGGTATCCATTTCATTGAGTGCCCAAGGGAGAGGAAAAAACATTTGTTGAATCTAAACCTTGGTGAGATACTTGTGTTGTTGGAGACGTCATGCTACTCAGTTTGTGGAAGTCTGTCACGAACCTGTTGAGGCTGAGGTTGTTCAACAAGTCGAGCTACACGAGAGGATGGTGTGCAGAAGGAATCTATGTGCTTTTATGCAACCTTGTTGACCTGATTTTATTGGATAGAAGGTGCTTGGGGTGAGGCTTTAGTGGTTGTAGTGCCCTTTTGTTCCCCTTTTGAACAGATTGTGAAGAAGATGAATTTTGCAATCTGAGATACTACCTTGCGACATTGTTTAGGTGGAACAATAGTCAAAACTACATCCGGTATTCTATAGATATGACCCCCTATAAAAACAATGACACTTCGGGGTCGATACTCATAAACAACATGGCATCTCCACATATATGACTGGCCCAAGAGAACATCACAGACATCCAGTTGGGAAACATCACATAATACTTCATCCTTGAAGGGATAGATGCCGTATGAAAATCAACACTACTAGCTGACACGAAGATATCGTCCTTGGAGAAGCCACCCGATGTTGTATGCTTGCAGGTGTGGTGTTGTCGACAATCCCAACTATTTGACGACCTCTGCTAAGATGAGTTTCTTCTAGCTTCTTCTATCAACAATAAAATGCAACGAGGTCCCCTTCACCCACATCTGTGAATGAAAAAGATGCTCCCCCTCTTCAAGATCTGCTTGTTCTTCTAGTTGAATTGTTGCGGTCGCAACAATCGCAGTGGGGTCTATGTCAATGATCTGTCCTTTACCAATATTTTTAGAATTAGGTTTTGAATAAGGGTTCGGCCCCTTATCTTTGATCTTGTCCACCAATGACTGTTTTGAGCGACATTCATCGGTGTTGTGCCAAGGGATTTTGTGGAAATCACACCATTTTCAAATGTCCTTCTTTTTATTCCCGTGACCCTTCTTTTTCTGTGGCTTGGACTGGTTTTTGGGAGACTGTTTGTTAGAGCCGTCTTTTTGATCCTTTGGTTGTTGCATATTTGCAGACCCGAACTCTCATTTGTTCTGGTGCTTAAATTTTTGCTTGATTTTAATAACATATCGATAAGCAACACCGAGTGATGAGATATCCATAAAATCCATTTTAGTTTGGATGTATCTGTGTAGAGCCCCATGACATTTCAGAACCAAATGTCATTCTAAGTCTTTGATACCCAGCTTGGTGTGCAAGGTATGGAAGGTATTGGTGAACTCCAAAACTACTTGGCCCCTCTCTTGCCACAGTGTGGTCCATCTCATGTACTGGTCCTCATAGTTGCCAATAGGGTAATACTGTTCCTTTACCACATCCACAAAAAATCCCCAAGTGGGCTCGACCCCATATATTCCAGAATCCTCTGTAGAACTTTCCTCCGAGTAAGTTTCCCAACAATGTTTGACATGGGGGAGATATTTAAGGAGTGCGAAGGAGATATTTTCCCTGTCGGAAAAATTATGAACAAAGAAATAACCTTCTAACAGATTTAACCATTTGTCTAGGGCATCCGCATCTATCTGACCTTCAAATACGAGAATATCAAAATTAACCTGTACCTTGAAAGGAGAGGTTCTTCCAAATTGGTTGTTTGATGAAGATGCACCTGTTTCTATCGACAAGCGTTGAAGGATGTGGGGAAAATTCTCCATCATTTCGTCTCTCTGCCGCGTGAGAGCTTGCTCAAGCAACAGATTGATAGAATCGTATGCTCCGTCATTTTTCTTTTCTTTCGCCATGAAGGGTTTCTTGGGAATGTGAGAGAGATTGTCTTCAAGCGAGACAATATCAATACCCAACTTGCTATAGTCGGACCTCATCGGGGACATGCACTGAAAAAAATGATCAAGAGCAGCCTACTCTAATACCACTGATCCAGATTATTTTCGACACAAAATGAGAGCGGAGATATAATAAAGAAATTCACAAAGATATCACAGATAATCAATAATATAACATAAATGTATCAGAGATGCAACCATAAACACAAATATATAGTAATACACGATTTCTATTAATGAAAGAAATGTACAAAGACTGTAAAAATACAGAGTGAAAGACTCGCTAGAATGGTGCCAGCTTATCTCTGAGAAGAGATGCGACAACTAATCAAACTCCCAAGAAGATGATTAAAATGAGGCTCTGAAGGCCTTTCTACAATAAACAAGAATGCCAAAAATCCCAGACATCCAAAAACCTAACCCTAAGAGATGAAGTGCCAAAAGTCATGTGGGCCCCGTTTCGATAAGTTAGTACATCAACTTCCAGGGGTTATAACTTTTTCATACGATCTCCGTTTTAGGCGCATGATAGCCCATTGGAAAGGTATCATCGAAGAGATTCATTTTGGAGGCATTATTGATGGAACTTCCATATTTCTCCCTGTTTTCCCAAAAACGTCATTTAGGACCTCAAAATGGCCCCGGAAGTTAAAAATTGCTAAAAATAGTAAATTACCAAAATTGCCAGAAAACTGTATTGAGCTAGTTGGAAAAGGTGGGTGGCCACCGATATCCACCTGGATCAGTTTCTTGCTTGAGATTCCTTTCTTAATTTTTCCATAGTTTGAAGATATTTATTTGCCTTTAAATGATGAGCATGAACCACATTTTCTTGACCTCCTTTGGTTAAGTGGTATTAATTCTTTTCCCTATGGAAGACTACTTTACGATCATACAAGTATGGACTGCCTAAGACCATTCCACATTCACTTAGTGGCACCACATCACATGTTACCTTGTCCACAAACTTAGTTGAAATTGCAAATTTTAATGTACACTGCTTTGTTATGTGCAATTGATGATTGCTACTTATCCATTTAAGTTTGTAAGGCTTATGATGCAACTGTGTTTTTAATTCCAATTGCTTAACCAATTACTCTGAAATTAAGTTATATTGAGACCCACTATCTATCAATGTATCGACCTTAGTGTGCCTCATGATGACCCTTATGTGAAACAATTTACTTCTACAATCAAATCCTTCACGAATTTTACCTGTCATACCAACCAATGAGACTTTAGATTCATCATCTGAATCTGATCCCAAGTATATGGGTCATGTTGTTGTTGCAACTGTTTGCCTCCCTTTCTTTTCCTTGAACCACTTTGGCCTCTTCTCAGGATGCAATTCCCAACAACGATCCTCATTATGCCCCTTTTTCTTGCAATGCTTACAAGAGGGCTTCTCTTCCTTTCTCACCACTGTATTTTATTTCTTGCTATTCCACTTCCTTTTGTCCTCTTTCCTTGAAGATGATTCCCCTGATACACCAACACCTGTTTTCCCTGATTCAATGTATGTCATTTGTACAAAAACCTCATCAATATTAATAGGTCCAAACATGAATACAATGTTTTGAATATGTGCAGGTAGACCTCCTATATACTTCATAAGAGTTTCTTGGGTATGTAAAGGAATATCTAACATCAATGCCATTTTACGAAAGCCATCTGTATATTCTTGCATTGTTTGTCCTTTTCTTAGTTTAAGATCTTGCCATTCAATTAACACTTTCTCTTTATAACC
>ML779702.1:290011-308274 GCA_009831015.1 Picea engelmannii | reverse complement strand
GGACACGACATGGGAGCATGAAGAAGTTATGCGGGCAGAGTACCCGCATCTTTTTGAAAATTTTGAAGGACACACAGAGGCAGTGTAAGCTGCACTGAGGACAGTGCAAAAATAAGGGGAGGGGGATTGTAGTGTCCCCAAGGATGAGCCCCGTTACAGATCATGATATATGCAATGAATTGTATATGTGTTCTATAGGCTGGTGAGCCAAGTTTTGTATAAGATGGAAGGCTTATGTGTTTGTTAGGCCAGGAAGCCTAAGTGTTTGAAGGCCAGGAGCCTGTTGTTGTACTTGTATGTATGCAGAATAATCAATAAAATATAAACACCTCCAGGTGTAGACTGACCACGATGAATGAGTGAAGGGGGACTGAGCGTCCACAGAGTGGGAAAGGAACTAGGGGCTGGAAGGTGGGAAAGCGACTGAGTGATGAGCCTAGGGGATAAGACTAGGGGCTTAAACCTGGAAATAATATTTTATTATTGTTTCAAAAAGATATTTGCATCATATGGTTTTATCCTAAGTCCTTTTAGAAGGACACGTGATTTCCCAAGTGGTGGGAGGAAGGCGTGCGGATGGAACACATGTAGTTTCCAGGGTGACAAGTGTCAACCCTGGTGCATGCAAATAAAACAGATGAAGTAAGCTATGAGGGGGGGGGTTCTCATCCATTCGATCCGACTGTCCTGATGGGGATCAGGGGAAGCCAGTCTGTAAGAGACCCTTGTGTAATTCTGATACAGGAAGGAAAGCCTGAGTTTGTCCTGAAGAATCCGTGTACACCCCTATCCAGAGCTGTGGAGTCTGTGTCTGTCTCTGAGAAAACCCATGTGTGCATTCCCTGAAGGGGAAGCCTGTGCTGAATTTGAATGGAAGTATCTTTGTTATTTGGGGAAGTTGAGCGAGCCTGTGCCTGGAGTCCTTGTTCTGAAATTAGGACCGTGAGATCATCCTGTGACTGTTGAACCGGTTTGGGGAAGCATGTGTCTGTCTTCCCCGTGGGTTGTTGTGACCACGCAGTACTGGACTGCGTGAGGCTTGTTGGCCTGTGAATGACTCCCTCTAGGTGAGAGAGTGCACAGAGGAAGGAGAGAGATATTGGAAGGAACCCTGTAGCTGCCACAGAACCCGGAGACTTCTAGTCTGGTCTATTCCTGTAACCCAAGGTAAGGGATACTGGCAGTCGAAGGACTGTCCAGGTGACAGAGAAGGTGCACTCTCCTAGGGTGGAACAAGCATGTGGGGAATGAGGGTCTGTGGTCAGTGAGCGTGGGAGATTCTTGGAGAGCGTTCTTCCTGGTGGTTGTGTATGACTGAATTCCCTGTAACCTCAGCCTAGCCTAGGATTCTTTGCCTTGGGGTGGAGCTCGGTCCCAGCTCGGGGGTGACCCACTGTTGAGCTGATGAACAGTGTGGTCTAAGGCTGGGAGGTTCGTGGAAGGCCTGCACTTGGTCAATGATCTCTACAACTGTTAAAAGATAAGTATTTGAATTATGCTTTAATCATGTTGTGCATGACCGTGTTGTTTATGTATCATGTTTTCCGCTGTGTAAATGAATTACTATTGAATTCTATGGCTTGTTTAATTGTAGCAACAAATTATATATTTTACTCTGATATTTAAGTGTGTCTGATTTCTTAAATGCATGTCCTGATAATGTCTGTACGAATTATGTAAAAATCCATGTATAGAATGGTAATTGAGAGGCTTGGAAACCTCGTTAGTGAAAAGGTACACTACATTATACCTCTTCTATTTATACTACAAAAATGGGTTAAACACCCTTACAATACATTCCAAAACCCTAACCCTAACATGGCTAGGTTTTTCCACATCTGTGTTGGATTTCCGCAAATCCTATCGTGCATTGTTTCCTTTTCCCTTTTTCGTGCTAATATTCCTTCTTTTCTGGCACACATTGTTCCCTTTGGCTCACTCTGCCTTTCTTTTTATGCTTACTCCCAAAAATGCCTGCTCCAACATCACTCCATTCATATCTATTGGGAAATCTCTGACAGTCTCATTGATCCTTCTTTTGGTCCAAATGGCTAACTGAACCAACCATGATATTTCAATCTTAATTTTTATCAAATGTCTTATATTGTGAGTCCCTAGATAATCACACAGTTTGAGACCGCCTACTTATCAATTGCAATCCTTATCTATTGATAAGATGTTTTCATTATCCATTAATGAGTTGTCAGTCAGATATAGATATAAAAATGGTCAAGTAAATGTTTTATAAATTGATATCGTGAGATCAATACATGAGTACATAAATATATAAAGCCTTTTCCATGAATTCTTGCCTTGTCTTGCTTGTGCTCTATTTGTTAACATTGTATCAGAGCACCTTTGGTCTTAAGGGCCTGGTATCTCCTCATGGTAGTCATCCACAAGAAGTTTCATATGAATAGTCAAAGTTGGATTAGAATACATGAAAGCGATGAGAAAAGTAATACTTTCGATCATCAGAAAGTGATGGTTGTGGTTGGAAAGCGGTTTAATTTTTTGAACAGATATGCAAGTATTTTCCCATGTAAATTTGAGACCATTGTTGTACAGGAAGTTTGAGGAATGAAGAATGAGGGTGCATGCAAAAGCAGGTAGATGCACAAAATAATGAGGAACAATAGTTGGGAGCACAAAAGTAGCATGCATGCAAGGGMAGAGATAGGAAAAGAACGCTCGAACAATAAGTTGTAATCATGAGTTGTGATAGGGTTTTAGGGATAAGTGAATAGGGTTTTGAGCCCTAAATCCTATGTATAAATATGTAATGGGTCAGATAAAGTAGGTTGTTGTAGCTGAGTGAATAGTTGGTTTTTCACTGAGAGTAAGAGAATAGACTGAGAATGAGAGAGTATATTTCTGAAGGTTTAGGGAGAGTTTGTAGAGAGAGGATTGCACTCTAGAGTAGCCAGGTAAGATGGAGGATTATATCATGATGTCTCCATTGTAAGAATAGTGTAGAAGCCTGAGAGGAATTGCAGAAAGAATAATAAAGAATCCATATGTTGTGGATGTAGCCCAAAGTTTGGGTGAACCACGTTAAACTCTGTGTCTGAATGTCTTTTTATGTGATTGTTCATGAATGTTCTACATATGCATAACTATATCTAGATATTTGTAGTAGATTATTGATGCACAATAAAGATAAATTTTACGATGAATAATTTACGTTGCAATATGTGTCACAATGAGGCTTTATAATTTAATTTACTAATTAATCAAGTGAGAAGGGACAAATAATACAACGCATAAGGGAAATAAGTAAGAATGAAAATGCTAATGGCCTCACATCTCCTCATACCTGAAAAAACTTGGTTCCTATAGCCCCAATAGGTTACTCAGGTGAGACTTCACGTGCATGTAGGTGATGCCGAAAGAGCCGGTGTCTACAAGGTTTGTTGATAGAAGAAACTGAACCTAGGTTCTTAAAATTGCAAGCCAACAAATGGTTGCGTTTCTGGGACCCATAATTTGTGATTGAGCAAATGTTTTGAAGGCCAACTAAGAAAGAGATTGTCGAATGGCTAGAAAGGAAGGAATGAGAATTTGTTCGGAAAGAGAATAAAAACTCTTGGATGAGCGACGAGCAATGGATGCAAAGGTATGTGTACACAGAGCTATATGGTATTTTCTTTGGTGAATTTTTCGATTATCTTAACTGAGTGGTTAGAAATATTAGTGGAGAATACTGGAAAGTACTGACTTGTAGCGTCAAGGAACTAGACTTTTGAGTTGGTAAGACAATTGAACTCTATAAGTAACAAGACTTCCCGTGCTATTGATTTTTAGTCGAACAATATATTGAGGGGTTATATTATGAAATTTGTAGTAGATTATACCCAATCATATATTTTTAAAGAGAGGGATTTATTTAAAGGTTTGCATGGAAGGTTTATGAAATCATTTGGTATCTGGATAAGGATGTTGTTGTGCAACAAGTGTGTCATGACGATGGAGTATGATTGCAAAGGGGATTCATGCACATAGGAGAATTGGGGGATTACCAGAGGATAGTTTGAAGTCGGGAAATAATGAAGGAAGAAATGAAGAAGAAAGGGAGGGACTAAGGATGCATAGAAATGAAGAAGGTGCATCATAAGAGGAAGATGATTTTGGAATATTGCGCAGTTGAAGAGGTACAAGAGGTGAAAGATTGAGGCTAAGAAAGGAGAGTCGCAAAGTGAACCTAGGGGGAGAGAACCCTACACAATAGTCTATATCATTGAGATACCACACATAGAAGGAAAGGAAGATAATTCTTAGTGTAGTCCTAGAATAAAATAACTTGTAATTCCTACTTAGACTAGATCTTGTGTCGACTCCACAACCCCGTGTGTGTCACCTAGATCGAAAATAACATTTGGGGATTTTTCAAAAGAAATTATAGTTAGCTAGGGAACAAAGAGCAGTAGTATCCCGAGTAGTGGAAGTAGTGCGCTGATTCAGAGTCAACCAACATCATAGAGGGGAGGTACTACAAAAAATAAATGGCAGGGTTAGAAAACACACCGAGACTACCTGCGTTCCAGAGAGTTGGGTCGGAGTACCCATAACAACATCTATTCGTATGTGAAATAATTTGGGTCGTGAAGAATGTTCAATATGAAGCTGTAAATATTGTGAAGTTGGAAACAACATTTAGAGGCAGTGCATTAGTCTGGTATATTAAACTGTAGAGTACCACACCTATAGGACAAGAAAGGACTTTAGTAGAAATTAGACAAGAATTGTTGAAATAGTTCAAGAAGCCAAAGTCTGAGTCATAGTATATCACAGAGATAAAATAAAATAGGTGTAGAATGAGTCAGTTTGGGACTATGATAAAAGGTTTAAGGATTTGATGGGTAGACTGACATTCTAGATCCCTAATAAACAAAACCAAGAATGGTTTATTGCAGGATTTCTACCACACATTCGTAGGTCATTGAATCAACAGAAGGTTGCATCACAACCTGAAGTTTTGGATATTGAAATGAAATTGGAAGAATCTACCATAGGAGATGGCGTGGGGAGGGGGGGGGGTTGGTGCAATTCTAGACACAGTTAGCTTCCTTGAAAATTCAATTAGCTAAACTTACAAAAGGGAAGGAGAAGCAAGAACAAATCTTGTGTACCAAGTGTAGGAATGAAGGCCATCATAAGGATGAATGTCCAACATTTGTGTAGCATTTGATGACTGGAGCACCGAATCCATTAACAAGAGGGGGATACTGTGAAATATGTAAGAAATGGGGACATCATATGACTGAGTGTCCATTACTATAGAAATACCATAGTACCCCAAGGAATCTATTTTGCAACTTTTGCAAGTTAGTCGGGCATGAAGAGAAGGATTGTTGCGCATTCGATTTGATGAGAGAGTGTACTTCAGATTTGTATAGGATTTAGGAGGAGAATGTTGCGACAAAAGGAGGTGGTCCATAGTATAATAATCATAGAGGATTTAATTTAGGAAACTGAGGAGGATTTGGCAGAGGTCTAGGTAGAGGAGGTAGAGGACCAATAATATGTTACAATTGTAATCAATCGAGACACTTAGCTCATGACTACCCTAATCCTTGTACAACTTACACATATTGTAGAGAATTGGATCATGTGATAGAATAATAACCTCAACTACTTACAAAATGGTAGGAAATAGGGAATCAGAACCAGAACCCAAACTAGAACGTATAGAAGATATCAGCCAAGAAACACAATGAAGGACCTAGAATAACAATTGTTACACATGGAGGTGCTAGAACAAGGGTTGATGTGACAAATGGAGAGAAGGAGGCTGAGCAATGGGTAAGGAAATTATTAGGTCCTATGCCAACATTTGACCCTCAGCAAGAGAAGGAGATGTATCAGAGGGAAAGAAAAGAGATAATAGGACCAGATTGGGTAGCATCAACATCATATGTGCCTCCTATATGTGATCATACTATACCATAAAAGTCGTTTGGGAAGGTAAGTACTCTAAGTGAATTTCTAATAAGTTGCGTAGAATTGATGAAATATGAAACTACACTAAATGGACTATGTGAAATGATTGATCATTGCACACAAGAAAGGGAAATTCCTTTCGCACAGAGGGTAGTGAATCGGGTACTGTGTAAAAAGAGGACCAACAAAGATTTTAGATTAAGTTCGTAGATTGGTGAATATGATGTGGATAACATTGTTTTACACTTGGGTTCTAATATAAATGTGTTACCAAAGAAAACATGGCAATGATGGGAAAACCCAAGTTGATTTGGTCTCCTGTCCAGTTAGTATTGGAAAACCAACACAAGATAGTCCCAATTGGATGATTGACAGGAGTACCTATGAACATATATGGGGTCCATAGTGCAACGGATTTTGAAGTCATTGAGATTATGGATAATATTCAACCACATATATCACTAATGGTATTAGAATGGGACTTTTAAAATAAGGATATCATTAATCTAAAAAGGAGGGAAATTATATTTGAGGTAGGAGACTTGAAGGTGACTATACCGTTGGATTCGACAGAAGGAAATAGGTACACAGAGCCATTGAGAGGGAAAAAATTTGAAAACTTGTATAATATGACTGCATGGATGGATGAATATGTTAACCCAATTGCAGATGGTGCACTCAGTTGGAGAAGAATTAGCTCATGTGCGTCGAAGTATTGGTAGCAGAGGATGCATGAAGTATCAACTAGAGGATGTGCACACATAACTCAATCATTGCACTGGATTGGAACAGATTTATGTGATCCAACCACGTATGATGGATTGACTGATATAAGCTTGTTTGTAAAGTATTTTGAGTTGGCATTAGATGTTTTCCCGAAGGCCACTCTAGCCAGATGGTGGGACGTAGACAAAGAGGGAATGGAAGATTGGTCATAGTGTAGAAGCTTGATACAAGTGAGATTTGGTACCGAGGTGGAGTATGTTGCACATAGATATACATGAGTAAGTTACCCAACATATCATGTTGGGTAGTGCAGAGACATATGGAGTTCGATTCCAAAGAGGGATTGGACACATAGGTTTATACATACACTAGATACAATTCCTAAGAACTGGTACTTGGAACTAGAAATGCGTAGAGAAACAACAAATTGGGATGAGATAATTCAAAGGTTTAAGGTAACATTTAATTTTTAACATGAATCTCCAATAGTATATGTATCTTTACAAGTCATTAGAAAAAATATTTTCTCAGAAGAAGGGACAATGGAGGTAGTACTTGTGTGTAGTGCACACTGAGCTTCTATGACTATCCGTGAGTTACTGGAATGTTACAATGTTGTGAAAGAATAACAAGACAAGGAAGATACAAGGAATATACAAGTACTTGAAACCGAGTGGGAACACACAGTAGAAGGACCATAGCTTGAATCCATTATGTATGCATAGCCTATAAATACACAGATGATAAATATTGGGACACAAGAAAATCCAAAGTTTGCACAGATACGTGATTATTGGAATGATGAAATGGTGGAGAATATTGTAGATTTATTCTGTGAATATCAGGATCTATTCACAACTACATTCTCAGAGATGAAGGGAATAGCAGGTGAGTTAGGAGAAATGAATATCCCTTTGAAACCATATGCTAAACTAGTGAGACAAAGACTCTACAGGTTAAATCTGAAGTATAAAGAGAAGGTGAAAGAAGACATAGAATGAATGTTGGAAGCAAGGATTACTGAACAAGTGGTGGAATCAGAATGGATAAGTCCAATGGTAGTGAAAGATAAGAATATAGGGGGAATAAGTATTTGTGTATACCTAAGGAAGTTGAATGACGCATGTTTGCATGATTAATTTCCAACACCATTTACATATGAAGTACTATAGAATGTAAGGGAGCAAGATGCGTATTCTTTCATAGACAGATTTTTAGGATATCACTAGATACAAATTGCATAAAAAGAGAGGTATAAGACTAATTTTACAACAGAGTGGGGAATTGATCAGTACACAGTGATGGCATTTTGGGCTGAAGAATGCACCTAAAGGTTTTTCAAGAGTAGTTGTAGTATATTTAAGGAATTTATTCATAAGTTCCTTGAAGTGTACTTAGATGATTGGAATGTGTTTAGTTTACTGAAGGATCACATAGAAGTACTCAGGTTGATGTTCGATAGATGTAGACAATGTAATATTTCACTGAATTTGAAGAAATTTATTTGTTGTGTGCCTTTTGGAATTTTGTTGGGCCATGTGATATGTAAGAAGGGTTTGTTAGTGGATCCTACCAAGATTGCAATGATTTTGGATTTATAACCAACCACATCAGTCAGACAGTTGAGAGAAACTATAGGTCATACAAGATATTACAAGAAGTTCATTAAGGGTTATGCGTAGATTACAACACCCATGGAGAAGTCGTTGAATAAAGAAGATAAGTTCCAGTGGAATGAGAACTATCAGGAAGGGTTGGATACATTGAAGTGAAAATTAGTGACCATATCAATTTTGATCTTCCCATATTGGAAGAAGGAGTTCCATGTTCATGTGGATGCATCGTCCATAGATTTGGGGGAAGTATTATCTCAGATAGGAGAAGGATACATAGACCACCCAATTTATTTTGCAAGCAGGAACCTGTCAAGAATAGAAAAAAATTACACTACCACAGAATGAGAAGGGTTGGCAATGGTATGTGCATTACAAAAGTTTACACATTATTTACTAGGGTCTCACTTTAAAATGTATATGAACCATTTTTCACTAAGATACTTAGTGAACAAGCCAATGTTGGGGGGGAGAGTATGCGAATGGTTGTTTCTTTTCCAGGAATATGATTTTTAAGTTGTTTTGAAGCCAAGGATGTTGAATGCAGGACCAAATCACTTATCACACATACTATCAAGAGAAGATGCAGGGAATCTAGATGGAAGCTTTCCATATGCACAATTATTTGTAGTTAAAATGGTGGACGACTACTTCACAAACATTGTGCAATTTTTAAGTATAGGAATGGCCTCATTAGACATGATAGTTGCACAGAAGAAACAATTAGTGGTTAAAGTATCATACTATTAGTTAATTGCATGAAAATTATACAAGTTAGTTGCAGATGGAATACTGAGATGGTGTGTGTTAGAGAAAAAAATTCCAATGATACTCGTGGAAGCACATGAAGGAATTGTATGAGGACACTATGTAGGTAGAGAAACATCGTATAACATTTTGTGCACAGGGATTTGGTGTCCCACACTTCATAAGGATGCTAAAGAATATTTTTAGACATGTGATGTTTGTTAAAGGGTGGGAAAGCCATCGAGAAGGGACAGGATTCCTTTACATCCACATGTTATGTTGCAGGTTTTTGATAAATGGGAAATAGACTTTGTTGGACCAATCAACTCACCAATAAGAAGATCAGGAGCTAAGTATATAATCAGTGTGACAAAATATTTGACCAGATGGGCAGAAGAAAGACCAGTCATGGACTGTACCGCAGAGACTGCTTCGAGGTTTCTATTTGAGAATGTAGTCACACGATTTGGATTCCCATGCACTTTACTCAGTGATCAAGGAACACACTTCCTGAATATGATTATTGCAACATTAACTGAGGAGTTTCAAATTCATCATCAAAAGAGTATGCCGTATCACCCTCATGCAAATGGGACAGTAGAAGATTTTAGTAAAATTATGGAGACTGCTATGACAAAGATCTGCAATGTAGGGAGAGATGATTGGGACTTAAGGGTTCCCGTGGTATTATGGAAATATAAGACTACATGTAAAAATTTGACAAGACAAATCCCTTTCAGGTTGGTCTATGGGAAAGAAGCAGTAATGTCGATGGAGTTTATTGTACCTAGCCTACATGTTGCATTGATTATTGATCTTTAAGACTCCAACACAGTAAAGGAGATATTGTCACATTTGGTACAATTTGATGAAGATTGATTTGTCGTAGGGTTCCATCAACAAGTTCAAAATGTAAGAGAAAAGGCATGGCATAATAGACATATTAAATAGAAAAATTTTCAAGTGGGGGACTTAATATTATTATACGACAGTATGTTCATGCAACATCCAAGGAAGTTTCAAATGCATTGGTTAGGACCATATGTGATTAAGCATGTGAAGAAGGCATAAACTGTGTAGGTGGAAACATTCAATGGAGAAGTCCTGAGAGGAATGGTGAATGGTAGTTGGTTGAAACTTTATAGGGACAACCGGCTTACCATGCACTAGTCTGACCTGTGCAAAAACCTTTGTATTATAGTAAGTAAAATAAAAATAAAAAGTAAGAAAAAGTAGAAAAAGGAAAAAAGAACAAAAAAGTATAAAAGGAAGGAAAAATAAAACCAAAGGTAAGATAGTAAGAAGTAAGGGAGACACAACAAGAATACTCGCACAAAAAAGTGAGTGTTGCACAGATAAAAGAAACAATGTAGTGACAATTAGGTGTGCATAGAAGAACCCATGAAACATGACCATAATGATCGTTAAAGGAATTAAAAGGGTGGAAATGACGGTTAAAGAGTGTTAATGATAGGTCATAAAGATGAAGTGTATCCATAAATGGACACCATATCCAAAGATCGTGACATACAAGTAGTACAAGGTACAAATATAACGGATGATATGGTAATAAAGCGACACTAAATCAAGAAACATTAATCAAATCACTCGTGGATGAGACAATTAATTTAGGTGTGAAGGGACAACTGGAAAAGGGGCACAAAAGCCGCAAAGGGTCGAAAAGTATTGGTTATTGTCACTTAGAGTTGCATGTGAGTAAGAAAAAGATAAGAAATATATTGCAGAGCCGAGAAAAACCCCCAGAGCCAAAGCATTTTACAGAAATGGAACCACCAAAAATAAGAACGCTTGTACCAAAGAAAGCTTGAATAAGAGCGCAACCAGTAGAACAAGAGGTTGAGGAGACGCCAACAACATCATTTTCAGAGCCGAGTTTTCCTCGAGACTACATTCCACCAAGGAGGGACGATGCCCCACCAATAACATTGCATAAGACTCCCTACTATGAATTGGTGATGTCTGGCATCCCATATGTGGTCATCATGGATGCGGACATGCTAGGGAGGGTTCTGCAACTCAAATATGCAGAACATGATATTAAAGGCATGACAAAGTTCCCTGAACATGCACCACAACAATACTTAGAAATGAGGACAAATCCAACAATGAACCAGAGTATACATGTGCCAAAGGTATGGGAAAGAGGACTGGAGCGAGTAGGCATTATAAACCTATTCGACATTTCACATTTTGACTGAAGAAACAAGGTGAATGCATGCGTCAAGTTTCTATTAACGTGTGTGCATGGAGGATATTTGTGGCTAGACATGCCTATTTTGATAGATATATACGTGATTGCAAGGATCGCAGGCTTACCAACACAGGGACATAATCGAAACTCCCTATTTGTAGACAAGAAAACCGACAAGACTCTGTCATAAGAAATGAGAGAAAAATTTCATACAATGAGATGTGTGCATGGCTTGGATGTGCCAAGCATATGCGACCCAAAAATGAGGCTTTCCACATAGGCCTTAGCATGCAAGTTACCGAGGAAATGCCAAAAATACCAGGTGCCAGTGGGAGTGATAACTACGATGGAGAAGTGCATTGAAGGGGTCTCCATGAGTTGGGTGCCTATTGGTCCTTGGTTATGGAAGGAATTGAAGATCAAGGAAGAAAAGGTCAAACACGAACTACACGGGAGACACAGTGACTGTCACTGGTTCGAAGTAAGAAAAAAAGCAGAAAAGATGGAGCGAAGTATGGGGAAGCAAGTCATTGGAGGAGGAGATCGAGGATGATAGATAAGAAAGGAAGATGGATCGAGGACAACTCAACAAGTAGAAAAATCCATCATTGGATTCTTTGGAGCACTGCACGAGAAGGAAGGAAAGACAGGCTGGTGAAGCCCTGAAAAGGTGGGTCAAGTTGACCTAGGGTTTTAGACACCTAGGGTCTTGGCATCTAGGGATTTGGCACCTAGGTTTCAACCTAAGGCTATCGGTGAGGGATTGTAATGTATAAATAAAGGTCAAGAGGACCTGGGTGGAGTTATAAAGTTGGTAGCTACCAGTACTAGAGTGGGCATTGATATTGATTGTTGTTGGTTGAGAGGTTATTGTACTGTGAGAGAGGGGAGTGCTGAGAGTGAGAGCCTTCTGGTATTGTAAGATATTCAGCTAGGTGTGAAGATCAGGTCCTGCAGCTGGGTGCACAGGAAGGAGGGAGACATAGAGAAGAAGAGAGAAGATCTGCTGACCAAGAGTGTATATTAGAACAATAAGCTTTATCTTAATATATCATAAGAAAAATTCTGTGGATGTAGCCCTAGAGAGAGGTTGAACCACGTATATGAATGCTGCAATATTGTTTTATTAGCTCCACTTGATATTCCCCTGGTTGTAGACATCTTTGTTCTGCAACCCCTCTCTTAGCTGCTTTGGGTGAGACTACATATGCTTCGCAGGTGTTGTCGAAAGGGCCAGTAGCTAGGGCTTGTTGGTGCGCTCTTGGAGTGAACCCTGGGTCTCCCCTGTTCCAACAAATGGTTTTGTTGCAGGAACTAGAATCTTTTTAAGGGAATGTCAAGGTGGTTCTCATCGAAGATAGAGATTCAAAAGTGGATAGAGGATCAAGAGAGGGACTTTGTTGAAGCGCAGAACAAGAACCCTAAACTGAGTACTGAAGATTGGCTACAAAGATACATCTTCACCGACATTCACAAGATATTCTTTGGAGGAATCCACTAGGAGTTTTTTGAATGGTTGGCTAGGTTAGTCGATACCCAGTTTGAGATTAGATCAAGAACTCCTGTGGTTTGGACACCAGCACTGATCCAGAAGGTAAAGAGAGTTGACAATGTTGTATCCAATGCAATAAATCATTGGTTTGATAGTACCATTGGAGGGTATATCACTGAATTTGTTGTTGATAGGGTAGAATCATATAGCCAAGCTGAGAGATAATTTTTCAAAGGAACCAGAGAAATTTGTTTTCACTTTCAGAAGCTGAGAATCAAGATGTTGTTGCATGAAAAGAACAACTTGAAGATATAGTAGATTGGTTGGACCTGAAAACGCTAATGTTCAGAAATTCAAACAATGACAACGACACAGAAGCTGGATGACACAGATTATTCATAGGGATTCACATTGAGAACCTTTTTAAGCAAAACTATGGAGAAGAGGGATTCTATAGTGGAGAAGAGGCAGATCTAACCGATGAAGAACATTCAGAACCCACCAAAACAAAAGAAGGAGAAGTTGAAGAACTTCACCAGAAACATCAAGAACCATGCAGATCACTGAAGTAAGTAATATCAATCCCTCTGTTATTCCAGAAACACTAAGTAATGAGAATATTCCAAACCACTAGAGTTTTCAGAGTATTGTTACTAGTAGTTCAACATCTACTCAGACAAGAAGCCTAGGAAGCTCTATGGTAGATGAGATGAGGCTCCCTATATTTAGGGGAGATGGATATGAGGATCCCGATCAACACTGGTTTTTGTGTGAGGCCATGTGGAATATTAAAAGTATCACCGACGAAGCCATCAAGAGAACCCATTTCAACACTACACTAAGGGACCACGCGCTAAGATGGTACATGAAACTTGTCCAAGGACTTGCGTAGCCTAAGCCACTGAACGAGATCAAGAATGCATTGATTACAAATTTTAGGAAAACCTAATTCAGAGTCACAATGTATTACAAAGATAAAAGAGATCAAACAAAAGGTAGAAGAACCTGTTTGGGAGTTCGACCAGAGATTCAAGACCCTAACAAGCCGATTAAATTTTCAGATCCCCAATGAACAAAACAAATAATGGTTCATCGCGACGTTGTTACCACACATTAGAGTCCCTCTTATGCAATGAAAGATTGCATCATAGGAATAAGCTTTGGATATCGCCATGAAACTTGAATCAACACCTATGGGAGAATCTAGCTTAGACATGAGCTAGATCTTGAGCCAACTGACTAGTTTGTCTCTGCAGGTTGAGGATATGAAGAAGGACAAGGGAAAGGAAAAAAGAGAAGATATTTGGTGTGTAAGATGCAGATCTGAAGGTCATGATAAGGAACATTGTCCCTTATTTCATGAGTATTTTTCCTCGGGAGCACCGAGCCCCTTGAAGCAAGTTAACCTGCCTTGGTGCGATGTATGCAGAAATAGGCATCACCCATGTGAGTGCTATTACATGCAGAAGTATGTTCAAACACTCACAAATTTGTATTTCACATTCTATAAATTAGTGGGGCATGATGATCGATATTGTAGAGCTTACGATCTCATGCATGAGAGGTTGAGGGACATATACAAGATTCAAGGCAAAGTACAACAAGAAGGAAACACTCCACAGTACAATTCTCCAGGGAGAGAAAACTTCAATCCTTGTGGTGGATATAGAGGAAAAGGACGAGGAGGAGGTATGGGCCGAGGCCAAGGACAAATAATCTGTTATAACTGCACATAGCCAGGACACTTAGCAAGGGATTGTCATAATCCTTGCACAAGCTGTAGTTATTGTAACTCTTTCGAGCATGTCATAGAAGAATGCCCTGTGTTGTTGGCTAAGGTTCAGGAAAGATTAGGACCCCAACATAACCCACAAGTGCAACTGATATATGTTGAACCTCACGGAGTAGACCCTAGAGTTACTATTATCACTTGAGGAGGCGCTACTATAGGAGAAGATAGAGCAGCCCAAGGAAAGACTGAAGACGACCACAGAGTCAAGAAAGCTACAGAAAAGACCCCAACGTTTTTTATGCTAAGAAAGAAAGACATATATTTGAGGAGGAAAGAAAAGAGTTTAAAGAAGATCAAGAGTCTTCATCAAAGAAACAACTAGAAATCAAATAATATGGCATACCTTAGGTGTTTGATCTATCTACATCACCAACAAATGGGAAAGAGGTAAGCAAACTCATGGAATTTTTGTGCACTTGTGTTAAGATGAATTCAAGATAAAAGCACTATACAAGAATTACAAGATTTAATCAAACAATATGAGATAGGAAAGATAGATCCCTTACTGAATAGGGAAGTACACCAGATTGGAAAGAAGAGAAGAACAAATAAAGAATTACACCTGAATGCTCAAATAGGAGAATATGATATAGACTATGTGGTCCTCGACTTAGGGTCGGAGGTCAACGTCATGATGAAGAAAACTTGGGCACTAATAGGAAAACCAAAGTTGATCTATTCCTCTATCAGGCTTAGAATGGCTAATCAACAAGCTTTCAGCCCATTCAGACGATTGGAGCATGTCCCTGTGGACATCAACATAGTAAGGACCTTTGCAGATTTTGAGGTAATTGAAATTGTTGATGATAACTACCCTTACCCTGCATTGCTAGGAATTGATTGGGCCTTCGATAATTCTACTATTGTTGATTTAAAGAAAAGATGCATGACATTTGAAAGAGCTGGCCTTAGGGTCATTGCACCCTTAGACCCATATGAGGGTCCACGATATATAGAGCCCATCAAAGAATAAGACCACGCACGTGAGCTGGAAAACATATATAAACTAATAGCTAGACATCAGGATTATATCAACCCTACTGCCGACGGAAATCTAAGCTGGTGAAGTGACATCTCGTGTTCATCAGATTCAAAAGAAGCGTTGGAAAAATGGCAGAACTAGATGTATGAAGTATCCACAAGGAGATGTGCTCGACTGACCAGAGAAGTTCGCTGGATTGGTACAACAACAAGTAACTTGCCTACCTTTGATGGTATGAACCCTCTAAGAGCCTTCCTCTCAAATTTTGAAACAAGTTTACCAGCACAACAGAGGATGTTGGCTATGGATGAGGCCCTGAAATCTACACCAACAAGATGGTTCGTGATGCACAATATTACAGACTGGACACAATGCCGAACGTTGATGAGAACGTGGTTCTTAGCACAAGTAGGAAGCTGCGAAGTGAGGTACACAGGTTGAAGCTGCCCAAAGGACCATGTGCGAAGCTAAGAAGAATCCTGGAGTGACATTCCTCGAGAACAATGGGTACACAGATTCATTAACATGTTGGACATGACCCCTATTAACTGGTACCTTCAAGCGGAGCTGCGCCTCATCACTGCAGATTGGGAAGGTATGCTTCAGAATTTTGTAACCACCTTTTTGTTTGAAAGTGAATTTCCTTCGGTAGATCAAGAACTATAGATTGTGAGGAAGAAAGTATTTAAGGAGGCATCTAGCCTCCCTTTGGAGCAAGCAAAGGATGAATGGACTGTGCCATTCCAGAAACTACAAGGATGTTACAACATTAATGCCGACGCATATGATGATCCAAGGAAGGTAAACATTGCTGAGACAGAAGGCCAAAGGGATGTGGAAGGACCAGGAGTTGAGCTTCCATTCATTGGACATCTGATCAAGATAAATAAAGTCAATATTGGGATAGAGGAGACACCAAATCTTGCCAATGTTAGAGATTACTGGGATGTCGCTACCATTTACAAAATTACAGAATTACTGCACGAGTATCAGGACTTGTTTCTGACCAAGTTCACTGATATGAAGGGTATCAAAGGACCTATGGGAGAGATGAGAATACCTTTGAAACCAAGTGCAAATCTAGTCAATAAAATACGCTACAGATTGAACCAGAAATACAAGGAAAAAGTGAAGATCAAGCTCGACAGAATGTTAGAAGCGAGGATTATTGAACCTATCAAAGAGCAAGAGTGGATCAGCCCTATGGTGGTGCAAGACAAGAAGACAGGCGAGATCAGGATCTGCGTAGATCTCAGGAATCTGAATGATGCTTGTTTGCATGATCCTCTCCCTACACCATTCACAGACGAAGTGTTGGATAACGTGGGAGGCCAGGAGGTATATTCTTTTACAAATGGGTTTTCAGGATACCATCAAATCTAGATTGCCAAGGAGGACCGCCACAAGATCACATTTTCCATAGAACGGGGATCCTACCAATACACAATGATGTCATTTGGACTGAAGAATGCCCCATCCATCTTCTCCAGGGTGGTGGTCGAAGCGTTCAAAGAATTTTTGCATAAATTTTTAGAAGCCTATTTTGATGACTGGATTGTTTTTAGTTTGCTGAAAAATAATATTGAATGTCTAAGACTAGTGTTGGACAAATGTAGGCAGTGTCAATTTGCTTTAAGTTTAAAGAAGTGCATCTTCTTCTCACCATTTGGAGTATTATTAGGACATATTGTATGCAAGCAAGGATTGTTGGTTGATCCATCAAAAATTGCAATTATAGTCGACTTACCCCCTCCTACTTTAGTCAAACAACTGTGCACTATGTTAGGACATACTGGCTATTATAAGAAATTTATCAAAGGATATGCTCAGATTACTGCACCAATGGAGAAGTTATTAAAGAAAGACTGTCAGTTTGGTTGGACAGATGAATGCCACTGGAACTTCAACACATTGAAACAAAATATGGTGACTGCGCCCATTCTGGTCTTTCCAGACTGGAGCAGAGAATTTCATGTGCATGTTGACACGTCTTCTATTGCATTAGGAGCAATATTGGCACAACCTAGAGAAGGGGAGATCGACCATCCATTATCATTTTCCAGCAGAAAGCTATCCACAACTGAAATCAATTACACTACTACAGAGAGAGAAGGATTATCCATGGTGTACGCGCTGCAAAAATTCCGCCATTACTTACCAGGAGGACACTTTAAAATGTTTACTGATCACTCTATGCTGAAGTACCTAGTCAACAAGCCAGTGTTGGGGGGGTGAATATGCATATGGCTTCTCCTATTTCAAGAATATGATTTTGGGATCATAGTTAAGCCAGGAAGAATGAACAAGGGACCCAACCACCTGTCGAGGTTGGAACATGGCGAAGAACCCACCAATTTGGAGGATACACTACCGGATGCACATCTGCTCGCCATTAGGAATATGGATGACCACTTCACCGACATAGTCCAATTCCTGTCAATAGGAATGGCTCCAAGTGAGTATACAATTTCCCAGAAGAAACAACTAGTGGTGCGTGTTGCAGACTTTTCGCTAATAGATGGTGATCTATATAAGATAGGACCTAATGAGATACTATGAATATGTGTGATGGAGGTAGAGCGCCCGCTAATCCTCACAGAAGCTCATGAAGGCATCGCAGGAGGACATTACGTAGGGAAAGAAACTGCGCAGAAGGTTCTGCGAGCTGGCCTTTGGTGGCCTACATTACACAGAGATGCTAAAGAGTATGCCAGAGAGTTGGAAAACCATCCTGAAGAGATGAGATGCCATTAGAACCA
>ML779702.1:258988-288678 GCA_009831015.1 Picea engelmannii | reverse complement strand
GGAAGGATCAAATCCGAAGTGCCTCGGGACGAGTCACAGGTGAGTGTTTGGGGCCTATTGACCCTTATTTATGGAAGGAAGTGAATATCGAGGAAGAAAAAGTCAAACACGAACTACGCGGGAGACATAATGACTGTCACTGAGTCAAAGTAAGAAAAAAAGTAGAAAAGTCGGAGCGAAGTACAAGGAAGCAAGCCATTAGAGGAGGAGATCAAGGATGACAGATAAGCAAGAAAGATGGATCGAGGACAACTCAACAAGTATATAAAGCCATCATTGGATGCTTTGGAGCACTGTGCAAGAAGGAAGGAAAGATAGGCTGGCGAAGCCCTGAAAAGGTGGGTCAAGTTGACCTAGGGTTTTAGACACCTAGGATTTTGGTATCTAGGGTTTTGGCACCTAGGTTTCGACTTAAGGTTGTCGGTGAGGGATTGTAATGTATAAATAAAGGTTAAGAGGACCTGGGTGGAGTTAGAAAGTTGGTAGTTGTCAGTACTAGAGCGGGCATTGATATTGATTGTTGTTGGTTGAGAGGTTATTATACTGTGAGAGAGGGGAGTGCTAAGAGTGAGAGCCTTCTGGTATTGTAAGATCTTCAGCTGGGTGCTAAGATCAGGTTCTGCAGCTGGGTGTGCAGGAAGGAGGGAGACATAGAGAAGAAGAGAGAAGATATGTTGACCAAGAGTGCAGATCATAACTATAAGCTTTATCTTAATATATCATAAGCACAGTTCCATGGACGTAGCTCTAGAGAGAGGGTGAACCAAGTATATTTTGTGTCGTATGTGTGATTAATGCTTGGATCTCTGTCATTATTATATTGTTATTTACCTTAATTGTGCTAGATCAGATTTATAGCTGCTAAGAGGTATATGAATGCTGCAATATTGTTTTATTAGTTCCACTTGATATTCCACTAGTTGTAGACATCTCTATCCTGCAACCACCCTCTTAGTTGCTTTGGGTGAGACTACATCTGCTTCGCAGGTGTTGCTGAAAGGGCTCGTATCTAGGGCTTGTTGGTGCACTCTTGGAGTGAACCCTGGGTTTGCCCCTGTGCCAACAACGCCTTACTTATTGAACCAATTCCTCCCCAACTATGCAGAAGTACAGGATAGGGGAATGTAGTTCCATTATCCATGGCTGCTAATTTTGATTGCGTTCACAACATGGGAAGAGCTGGAGGATGTGCAGTTCTTGGGACTCATAGGTAAGCCATGTTTGATAGCCAAGTACCAGAACTTTTGGTACATGTATAATAAAAGAAGACAGATCGACACTAATGTTGAGCTCTTCCTATACAACGAGAGGATTTGGAACTCCATCAAGAATACACCACACATTTCACAACAAGTGGTAGACACGTACACCCTAGTTGCACGGTTTAGGGCAGACCGACACCATATTTATGTATAGGAGAAGAAGGACTCGATAGAAGAATTGGTCTAGGTGAAGTATAAGATAACGAAAGAATATCTCCACCTAATCATTTAGGATTGTATCCATATTGGAATATTCTAGCAGATGAAACATAGAAAAAACACTAGAACAATGATGCAGATGAACAGGGTGATGAACAAATTAATGGATAGGGTGATGACAAGGGCAGAGACACATAAGGCATAGAAGGAACATGCCCAATGGTAGGAGAGAAAGAGAAAGACAAGGGTAAGGGGACAAGAACATCCACACACAAGAATAAGAAAGCCCGCAAAGTACTGACTAGTTATAATCTAACAAATGATGACATTGAAAGAATCAACTATCAAGTAAGAGATGCCTCCGAAGAAGTAGTTGATCAAGCATCGCAAAAACAAGATGAACTGCACCAGAAAGTGCATACACATTTAACACAATTGTAGCAACTCTTGGAAGCAAAAAGGATAGCACCAAAGTGTAGATTAGATGAAGGACCATCGACAAGCCCGACTAGGGAGGCAGGGGCCACAAACTCTTACTTTTCAAAGATGGCAACAAGGTGCAGAGTGTTGAATATCTCATTAGATGTGATTGAGTTTCCAATACCTAAGATGCAGGAGATGATACAATGACTAAGTCACCTATACTTACTCATTTCATGGATTCCCACAACAGTACTACATGTATTTTGCATTGGTATTGCATAGGAGATACGGTTTCAAGTAGAGTCGAAATGAATCGAATTGGAAAAGATAGCAACGGAGAAGACAAATATTCAACAAGAGTATACAACTACCTTACAATAGAAGACTGCAGTAGAGGAAAAGGATTATAGGCTATTAAAGGAGAAGACCGAGGTTGAGGAAAATATTGATAGGATGTTGAAAGAGAAGACATAACCTGAAGAAAAGGTCGAGAGAATATTGAAAGAGAAGGATGAGGCTGAGCAGTAGGTAGAACGAATACAACAGGACATCCAAAAACTCTATAAGGATATTCCTAAAATGTCAATGATGGTAGAATATACACTTGAAGAACAAGTATCAAACATTAGGGAAGTCATTAAAGTCATATGCAACAAAATCAAAGACTTGGAATTGTGCAACACACCAGGGATGCCACCGGAGGAAAAGGCACAAAGAGAAATATCCTCCATGACAATCGTAGAAAATATTAAAAAATTGGATGAGGAATGCACAAAGCTATGTGAAGAGAGCACACAGATCTGGAAAACCTTGATGGAGGATCCAAAAATGAAGGTTGTGGAAGATATACTAAGGGATGTGCCAGAAAAAGTGCAAAAGGCTTTGGAAACCATAAGTACACTGCCACTAGTGGAGTGCATGATGGACATTATGGCACAACGGTAGTCATACAATGAAATAGAAAATATAAGGGACAAACTAAATATTTTCCAACAATTCTTAGTATTGTTGCAGGATGAAGCACTAAGGGTAATCATGGAATTGGAAGCTATGCAGGGCAAGGTAAAGTAGGCAACACATGATAGTGAAGAGAAAATCAAGACCCTGAATTTGTAGGTCGTAGAAGATATTTGGAACAAGAAGTAGAAGTCCATAAAGAAGTTGCAACATTAAAGGACACCTCTCAAAATTTCATGGAAGCATGGAGGGGCATGACACAACAGGCCTAAGTGACTTAGGATGAGCCATAGGTGAGTCTTGGGGACCTGTTGGATAGGCAGTTCAAGGAAAAAAGAATGAGGTCACACAGAAAAATAATCAGACATGTAAAAGTAGGTAGATGCGAAAAAGCAGGAGGAACATATGTCGGGAGAAAAAAAGAAACATGCAGGTGAAAATATAGGAAAAGAATGCTCAAACAATAAGTTGTAATCATGAGTTGTCATAGGGTTTTGGGGATAAGCGAATAGGGTTTTGAGCCCTAAATCCTATGTATAAATATGTAATGGGTCAAGTAGAGTAGGTTGTTGATGTTGAGTGAATATTTGGTTGTTCGTTGAGAGTAAGAGAATAGACTGAGAATGAGAGAGATTGTATGTATGAAGGTTCAAGGAGAGTTTGCAGAGAGAGGCTTTCACTGCAGAGTGTCTTGGTCAGATAGAGGACTACATCACGATGTATCTATTGTAAGTGCAGTGCACAAGCCTGAGATTAATTGTAGAAAGAATAATAAAGAATCGAGTTGTTGTGGACGTAGCCCAAAGTTTGGGTGAAACACGTTAAACTTAGTGTCTAAATGTCTTTTTATGTGATTGTTCATGAATGTTCTAGTTATGCAAAACTAGATCTATATCTCTGTAGTAGATGCTTGATGCGTAGTAAAGATAAATGTTACAGTGAATAATTTATGTTGCAATCTGTGTAACAACGAGGATGAATAATTTAAGTTACTAATTAATCATGTGAGAAGGGACAAATAATGCATCACACAGGAAACAAGTAAGAATGAACATGCTAATGGCCTCACATCCCCTCATACCTACAAAAAATTGGTTCCTGCAGTCCCAATAGATGCCTTGGGTGAGACTTCACTTGCATGCAGGTGATGTTGAAAGGGCCTATGTCTATAGGGTTTGTTGGTAGAATAAATTGAACCTAGGGTCTTACAATCCCGAGCCAAAAACCGTGAAGATTCGATCTATTGGTTATTTATACATGATCCATTTGTTAACATGGTATCATAGGGACATTAACTTGCTGGGAAAATTTGAGCTCAGATGAATTTTGTTAGCTCCCAAAGGTGTTCCACAGATTAATGTTTTCTTTGACATCACCATCATCAATGAAAAAGGATGAATGAGAAAAGAGGATATTGAGAAAATGGTACACAATATAGAGAAGTATGAGGTTGAGGATGAAGACATCAAGAGGAAGATGGATGACAAAAACAATTTCCCACAAATGATTTAAAATAGTGACATCTAAACTGTAGAATTATACATTTTCCCTTGATCCCACACACAGATGGAAAACACACACAAAAATTAAGGAGAACATTGTTGGTCGAGTTCAAGTTGGAAAGAGACCCCACGTTCACACCTAACAATCATGCACCCATGTGAAAAGTAGGTGACACAATTTATAATTTTTGGAATTTGCATATTTGAAACAACAATACATTGGTCGAGTCTATCAAAGGTTTTAGCCACCAGGATTTGGTTATTAGTTGAAAGAATACCATTCCCCAGTTGTAATCATGGTCCAACATGCATAAAATCCCAATGCATTCAAGGTGATTAATTCAATGGAGCCTTGTGTTGGCATAGGAAAATATATCAAGTATTTCAAGCGCCAATATCTTTGATCTAGGCTTTGATTCTTTAAGGTTTTTTATCTAATATTTCTGTGAATTCTTAGCTACCAAATCATGTGATAAACCCTTAAAATTATTCCACGTTGTTCTTAAATGTTTGTAATAGCTTCCATATTGCAGCTTATCAAACAATTTTAGCTAAATTTGGTGTTGAAAACGTGGATTTTGGTTGAGTTTGGGATTTTATTTTGGATTAATTTGTCTCCACTTGGGCTCTATCCAGCCTTTGCATGTAGCTTCAGACATAAGAAAAACAAAGGAAAAGTCAATATCAAGCCTCTTCAAGCATTCCTTGTAGGCAACATGAACATAGGCAAGATATCCTTGAATATCCCATGTTGTTAGGATCTCCTCGATCATTAGAAGTTCGCAAAGTGTTTGAACAAAGTTGCATATAAGAGTCACACAATAGATTAAAACTTAAATTGAATATCTTACAACTTATTCTATAATTCCACCTCAAAGATAGAATTGAACGATAATAAACTTCTCCTCCTCTTGATAAAATCACCCAACAATTTGAGAGTAGATCGACCCACCGAGTCACCCCTTCCAACCATGCACAACTACAACAACACACTCACTGTAGACCCTTAGCATTAAGAAATCACGACAACAAATGAGTATTTTCAGGATTCTCTTATCGAACCTCAAGTTCATCACCTCCACCACCTACCCAGTTCACCTGAGTCATTTGCAAATGGGCTAGAAAGTATTATAAGACAGACAAAATTGCTAGTTGGAAAAGATACATTTGGTTTATCCTTTTAAACATTATTTATCGCATATTTCTACTTGAAATATGTTTATTTTTATTCATATTGAAAATTTGTTCACAATGAAATAAATAAGAGTGGCAGGATGAAAATGCATGGAATGATATTGATTGGTATATAATCCATTGTTGAACTCCTTTTAAGTTGAAAAGAAATGCTTAGTAAAGGGAATCATTTTTTATGGTTAAAGAGAGACTAAAGGGATCAAAAGATTTGTCCAAGTATTGTGGTTAAAGAGAGATTAAAGGGATCAAAATTGTTGTCAATGTAGCATCCCCCACTATTATATGTCATTTTGTCACACCTAGATAAGTGTTGTACTGTTGACATCTCACCTTAAGTGTCACGATTGCAATGGAATAATGTCATGGCATAAGTGTCACACTTTCCTAAGTATTCCCACCTTGTTACCATGTAAAAATCACATGTCATGATCCCTTGTGAAGTTGGAGGAATAAAGACATCATTTGGGGGTCAAAATTTCACTTTCCCCCTTGTTTTTCTAGACCTTTTTTACCATGGTCGCCCCCTTCCCCACTCTGGGGGAGTGACCAGCCCCTTGAAACGGTGTTAGGGGGGAATCATGGTCACTTTGGACACCTCTCTGGGGGAGCTACCATGCAAATTTGGTCAAATCCCATGAATCTAAGGGCATCTTTCGAGGACTTTCTGGACGCTTCCTAGTTTGCTTTCTTGTTTTCATTAAGATATGATTCAATCATGTTTCAATACTATCTTGGGGGAAATAATAACCATGAAGATAACTCATCATTTAAATATCCATTCTTTCCTCAACCAATTCCCTAATTTATTGTAAATGGTTGGGCTCCTATGAATTTATATAACCATACCATTTTAGAGTGAGGGGGGATGGAAGAAAAGCATACCAAACTTATTATAGTGTAAAGGAGTTCCAAAACTTTATTTGTGTGAATAAGATTGAGTTGGATTCATGTTCAAGGGCTGAAGAAAGGATCTTGAAGGATTGCAACAACATCATCAGGTTGTGAGCTTCATTCTTTCATTAATATAAGAACTTGGCCTATTTATCTTCAAATATCTCATTCATTTCTTGTCTATTTGATAATCTTGTATAAGATATCAATAGGTAGGGTTTCTATTACTTGATAATAGATAGTAGTAGTGAAGGTTTCTCTTGTTCTTGCAGGATTGACTATGCATGGAGAGCTGCTTGGATTGGAGCTCAAATATTGGAGCAACAAGGACAAACGTCAGAAACTAGGTACACATACCTCTTATCCTTCTCTCTCAACCCTCTCACAAGAAAATAGGGTGGTTTTTTAGGAGGATGATAGTGTCCATTTGTTATAGTTTGTCTCACTTGTAGGAAACCCAAATGAGGGGAACTCAACCTGTCCGCAGGGGTAGAATTATCACCACTGTAAATTGTCAAATCCACTAGGGATGAAAACATATTTCTTCCTAGGTTTCTAGCCCTTTGAATCCTTTGAATTTGTCTACACCTTTATTCTTTTGATTTGGCACCCTTATGCTCATCAAAACCCTGAATTGTTCCGAGAACGTTTGGCAAATTTGAGCCTTCAGGACCTCACCAAAGCGTCCATTACCTCTTGGTTCCCCCCTGTCTAATTGCCACATAACAAACTCATTTCCTCTTTCTATAACATTATCGAGAGACCATCACCATTTGGTCTCCGTGTCTTCCATTCTGGGGGAGCATCCTCCTGTAGCAGACTAGTTTATGAACAATGTTTTTTGCTTTCTCTCATATTTTTCTTAGTTATTTCTGTCACTGTTTGAGGTTCTTCCTTGACTCTCTATGATCAATTACAAATGGTTAGATGAGTGTGATCATCTCTTATTAGAAAGTTTTGGTTTTTTTCTTTTTCATTCTCTTTTCAGTCTGCTTGTGTGCTTGAATATTGTCCAGGGATGATTTTAAGGATGGAAATTTATTTTAAAATATAGAAACCTTGGTGAATCTTACTAATCATTCATATGGAAACTATAAATGTTTGGTGATATTTTTGTAAAAATATTCAAATTTCTAAGGATTTATATAGTTTTTATAAAATTTTGGAGATTTTTAAGGTAAAATAATTTTGTCCTATAGAATTTAGGCGAATCATTTTTAAAATAGCGAATCTCGTTTTTGGAAAAACCATGGAAAATTAGCCCATGAGCGAAATTTAGCCCCTAAAATCATCTATGATATTGTCTATTCTTTTAGCCCAGAAACTCCTAGTTTGTTTTTTACTATGCTTGACTAAGAACTTGACATTATCACTCATTTTTCTTTCCTTCTTCTAAGTTTTCATTGGTTGATTGGTTGTGAGCCTTTTCATCTTAATTGAAACATCACTCTTTTCTCGATAATTAGGTCTCTCTCGTCTACCACATACATGTTTTTGTTGCTCATGTTTTGAGGATTTTTCATGAGTGTTTGTCTTCATTTTCCCTTGCATTTTTCGGTTCCATGTTAAACAAGTTATCTCACACTTGTTTTATTTTAGTTCTCATATTTTTAAGTGTAATTTTCTTGATTTGTTTATTTTTCCTCGTACTTTTTTGTGTCAAACATAGATCTCTTTCATTTCTCTTGAAAGTTAAGATGCGAAAAATTATGCACATCTCCTTGCATACATTATCAAACAAAGAAGTTTTGTTTCATTCCTTAGGAAACTTGTTTTGGTATATGATTGGAAAAGAGCTAGTTTTGCATATGCATTTTGGTTTTTGTACACATTTGTTGGGTAGCTTGGAATCATCTTGATCTCTAGAATTGAAAGTTGCATAGTTTTGAGTTATTTCTTGTGTTAATAAGAATATAACTCTTCTCCTTCCCATACATAGAATTCATAAAAAACAAAGAACTACATATCATTCTTTTTCATTATATTGGATTTTATTCTCTCTCACATAATTAATTTCATCTTAACGAACCCTTTGAGTAAAAATCCATCAAAATCAATCACATGCTAATAAAATCAACTAGAACATTTTTTTGGTTTTATCACACCAAAAATAGCACAGTATTAGGGTATTTTGACTAGGTAAAGTGAGTAAATCGTCCAATACCACTAAACAGACTGTAGAACACTAGTGAGTGTACAAATCCAACTTTCATTTAAGAATAGTCAAGAACCCCTTCTCACACAAGGTCTAAACATGAGGCTGCATGTGTAAGAGAAGTGAAGGTTACCCCTCCAAATCTTAACCAATCGTAGCAGGCATAATATATATCGGGGGTTTTTCTTGAGAAACCACTGGTTTCATTTGGTCTTGGTGCTTTGTGAATCCTGAATATTTTTGGGTTCCTTAGGATTCATACCAGTCCACTTGTCTTCAATTCTCTTGAAGAGATTCAAAATTTGATATCTTTCCCATACAGACGGTCCTGATTGTCGACTGTACCCGCCCGGAGACAGACTGTGATTTGGTAACCTTAGTGGCCTTCCCTAGGCATATATAGAGGTGATTGTGGGGGGATTCCCACAGTACCTGGGTCAGACATTGTATGCCACTCTTCGTACCCTTGTAGGGTGATCCCACGAAAGCGAGGGTTTCTTGCACCGATAAGGGTTGTTACGTGGAGATCAGGGTAACTGCTTCTCATTTCTTCGTTGATGGCTTGACATCCCATCTTCAGAAGATCCTTGAGCCTATTGTTGCTTTGTTTATTGATTTTAGTTTTCTTAGGAGTGTTTAAATTTCATCGTCGAACTTAGGATTAGATATTTCGCAGTATACAAGGTATGGAACATGACCCTCAAGAACCTCAACACAATTTTTATAATGAAGGAATGATCAGAGATCAAACTTTTGAGACCGAGAGTATACCTCCTGGAATTGGTCATCATGTAGAATAACTGGTCATTATCGTCATTGAAAGCCTTACATCTTACATGAATCATCTTTTTACTAATCCACTTGACCAACCACTCACTGATCCACCATCCATGAGATATTTTGATGCCTATTCTTCTTACTATTTACCACCCAGTTCCACTACTACACAATCTCCTGGCATGAACTCATCATCTTTTGGTTTTCCTGAAGGACTTGTGAATTTATATTTTTCCACAAATCCTGTAGTTGATACTGTTGGTGCTTCCTTTTTACCAGAAACATTGAGACCTAAGTAACCCCGACTCGACCACTTGCGCATACATATTCCTTTTCACATGGGTCGGGTAATATTCATGCTTCACTATTTCCACACATGCACACACCAAATGATTTATTTGGTAGTTCCATCAGTTAGATGGATAGTGGTCTAGTCATTCATAAAACCATAGTTACACAAGATACTCAGCCTCCATCTCAACCATTGCATATTATAACACCCTACATTGGAGGACACTCTTCAATGGGAATCCAACCTTTAGCTGAGGGGAAACCTTCAGCTGGAGGGAATTTTTTTACTATGGGGAAACCTACATGGTTGCAACATCAAATAACCTGAGGGAAAACCACTCCTTCTAGTCCTTCTATCCCTACCACCATTGGCCTGTATCATGGACATCCATTTCCATGAATTTATAACCCTTTGTGGGGTCAACCCAATCTAGCAAGAATTCTTCCACAAGGAACCTTTCCCTTTCAATTCGTAAACCCCATTATTCTGATGAAACCGTCCCTTTAACCACAATACATGGGGGTACCATCAGGTCAATCGTAGTATGTAGGAGGTCAATTTGTTCAGTCACAGTATGTGGTGGACAGCTAGGAAAACCACATTATATGGGCAGACAATCGGGATAACCCCTTACATCGGTAGAAAACCTTAGCAACCACAATATATGGGAAGACCATATAACTTTTTCATCTCGTCGCAACCAAGATATTATCCTACTAGTGTTCCCATGCCATATGATTACCACCAGTATCCACAGGCCAACCAACAAATTCCATTCTTGGCTATGTTAGATCTACTAGATCTGTTGTGTTTGACCAATGATCCCATCTAGCATGCTCTATTTTGGCTCGCCATCCCTGCCAAATTATCGTCTGACATCCCTAAATTCGATGAAAAACCTGGGGAATCTCCTAACAATCATGTTATGACTTTCCATTTATGGTGTTATTCCAACTCTTTGATCGAGGACTTCATCTGTCTTAGAATTTTTCAGAGAATAGTTACAAGTGCTAGAGTCAAATGGTATATTGATTTGTCGTGTAACTTGTATGTCGACTTTAACTCTCTTTCCATGATTTTTCTGATGCACTTTCAGTTTACTATATAGTATGAGACTGACACAAATATTTTGACCTCTCTATGGAAATCCTCTTCCACACACATATCTGATCATAGTCATGAGTGGAAATGTGGGAGACAGTTTATTAAGGCTCCCATTCCAGACCAAATCCTCACGGATTGGCTTACAAAGTCTCTCTTGCCTCCCATCACTCATGATGTTGGTATGGGAAATGTTGTTACTAAGGAGAAAGATATCAACCATGAATAGTACTTGGACTTGGTCTACTCCTAGTCTGACACACTTTATGACTTTATCCCTAACGCTCCTTGTCCGTTGAATGATCCAACAAAACCTACTCCAGAACCAAGTTCTGTTTCAGACGCCAAAACTACTTCCGCTCCTGTTCAAACCTTTGAGATGAATGTGGTCGAATCCTCTTCATCTCAGCAACCAAGAGGTAAGAAGAAAAACAAGGGTAAATCCAAGAAATATTGTAATGAGTAGGATAATTCAAAGACTATTGATACTCAACCGACTAGGAAACCTAAGTTTCCTTGTATAATTTGTGAGGAAGATCACTACCCGAAAGACTGCCCTCATCATAAGGTTGCCACTAAATTTATGAAGGGTACCTCCCAATAGGTTCAAAAACAAAATATGGTTGCACAAAATCCCTCCCCTTTACAAAGGGGCAAAGTAGGTCATTCCCACCAAGGGGATTCTTCGTCGAATGCCTCTAAGGTGTACATGTTTAAGGCAGTTAATGTGACAACTCGATCAAACACTTATGATGCTCCTCTAGGTGATCAGAGTAAAGGAAAGGATTTCGATCAGACCTCCACTTCCACTCCTCCTCCATATTCCAATCCTCTTCATACTAAGTAACCAACCTCTGACACAGTGTTTCACCCACCCAAGAGCATAATTCTAAAAGAAACATTTAATCCAGATGTACGCGCTTCCAAAAACTACAACATTGTTGAAGATTTGGCATAGGCACCTTGTGCTATGTCTATTAGAAAAGTGGGATCGAGGAGCAATAAAATAAAACAAATGCAGAAATAAAACATAGAAGAAGCACAATACAATAGAGACACAGATATACATGGTTAACCCAGTGTGGGCTACATCCTCCAGAGAAATTGCTAGCTCCTTCCTTTGTTATTATCCAACAAATGAAGGGATACAACATACAACACACCCGCTGTAACTTCCTCTTCTTTCTGTCACAATCTCCTCACTCAGAATAAAATATTCACAATGATACATAGCTGCAATAAATTTCCCTCATAAAAGAGGGTTGCCTTCTAGGGAAAAAACCCTAACATAACTTCTACCGTCATATTTGCGAGCTTATAATGAACAATCCAGATTTACAATGAAATTACAATATACATTTACAAGGCAATTTTTCCTTTGGGGGCTTCACCCTCGAACCCCTGCCATGGGCCCACTTTCCCCCAGACCCCATAGAGGGAGTAACCCCCTTCTGCACTCCCCCACATGGAGGAGTGTACATTCTTCAGGGGTGTAAGGTCTTCATGGGGTATAAACACGGTTGAAAACAAATACCTATGAATCAGGAAGATAATCAGGCTCCACAACCATCAATCTCCCACTTTGAGACTGATCCCAACAACTCCACCTCTATTGTATATGTTGGACTATGATCCTTCTTGGACCTAGTAAATTTCTCATCTTCACCTTCATTCTTGAAGACCAACTGAAACTGAGAAGGAACTCCATTTCTCTCTGGTTACTCCCTTAGTTAACATGTTTGCAGGATTATGGCTAGTGTGTATCTTTTCCAACTTCAAATGTCCATATTCCAAGATGGATCGTATCAAATGGTACTCGAGATGTATATGCATAGTCTTCGAATGGAAGGTTGTGTTCTTTGTAATATGAATAGAACTCTCACTATCACAGTACAACCTGTTATTCTCCTGTTTCTTTCTCAATGCCTCCATAAACTTCTGTAACCAAATTATTTCTTTACTAGCCTTTATAGAAGCAACATACTCTTCTTTTGTTGTTGAAAGTACAACAACCTTTTGTAGTTTCAAAATCCAAATTATTGATGTTCCACTTATAGTAAAAACATACCCTGTGGTGCTCCTCCTGCTATATTTATCACCTGCCATATCTGAATCAACATATCCCTATAGAACAGTGTTTGAACCTCCAAAACATAATGCATGAGTAGCAGTACCTCTCAAATACCTGAGAATCCACTTTACCTCCTCCCAATGTTCTTTACCTGCTCACAACTCCCACTGTATGTGCAATATCAAGTCTTGTGCAAACCATCACATACATCACGCTGCCAACTAGTGATGAATAAGGGACCCTAGACATGTATTCTATCTACTCTTGTGTCTTGGGACACATTTCCTTAGTTAATTTTAAATGGTTGGCCAAAGGTGTACTAACTCATTTTTCATTCTTCATTCTAAACCTCTCCAACACCTTCTCTATGTACTCACCCCGAGACAAAGTCAATTTGCGATTTTCCCCATCTCTTGTTATTCTAATACCAAGGATTTTCTTTGCAACACCCAAATCCTTCATCACAAATGAATTAACTAATTTATTCTTGAGCACATTTATATATTGCATATTAGACCCTGCAACAAACATGCCATCTACATACAATAGCAAGATAATATAGCTTCCATTTTCTAGCCTTTTAAAATAAACACAGTGATCAGAATGACATCTACTATAACCTTGTTCTGTCATAAACCTGTCAAACTTCAAATAGAACTGTCTTGGAGCTTTCTTTAGGCCATGCAAGATCTTCTTCAACCTGCATACCAAATTATCCTTCCCTTTGACCTCATACCCCTGTGGCTGCTGCATATAAATCTCTTCCTCCAAATCCCCATGGAGAAAAGTTTTTTTTACATCTAACTATTCAAGATGCAAATCTTCTACTGCCACAAGACTCAAAATAGTCCTAATTGAATTCATTTTAACAACATGAGAAAATATTTCATCAAAACATATACATTTCTTTTGTGCAAACCCTTTTACAACATGCCTAGCCTTGTACCAATTTTTTCCTCCATATTCTTCCTTCAACTTGTAAACCCATTTATTCTGCAATGTTCTTTTTTCTGTAGGCAATTGAACCAAGTCCCAAGTCTAGTTATTTACCAAGGAATCCATTTCCTCTTCCATGCCTTGCTCCAACTTTTTTTTCGTGTCTATCTGCATTGCATCTTCATAACATTCTAGTTCACTAGAATCAACCAACAATAAAGAATAGAATGAAGGAGAGTTTCGTTCAGGGGGTGTACTTAACCTGGTAGATATTATAACAACACTTATAGGAGTTTGAGGTACCTATTGATATTTTTGTTGTACATTATGATTTTTTGGTACCTTTGGAATTTATTTTTCAATGATCTCATCAAGCACTGTGTATTATGGTTTTTCTTTTTCCTATTTCTTTCCCTGCAACTAATCTTTGTACATGACCTTCTGATTGAATATGACATCTCTACTCCTAATGATTTTTTTATTTTCATAAGCCCATAAGCGATAACCAAAATCATTAACACCGTATCCAATATAGGTACACTTCTTGGATTTTGCCTCAATCTTTTTTCTATTTTCTTTATCAATATGAACAAATGATTCACAATCGAAAGTCTTCAAAAAAGAATAGTTTACCTTTTTACCTTCCCATGCCTCCTCTGGAATTATACCATCCAAATAGCTTGAAGGTACTATGTTTATTAAGTAAAAAAAAATATCTACAACATCTTCCTAGAATTGTAAGGGAAAACCAACATGCAATCTCATACTACTTGCATGCTCCATGATTGTCCCATTCATCCTTTCTAACACACCATTTTCTTGTGGTGTCTCTCTACGAATCCCATGGTATGAAAATAAATCATCAAACTCCTTGCTGCAATATTCACCTCCATTGTCTGATCTGAGACACTTCAACCTTTTTCCTTTCTCATTCTCAACCAAAGTTTTCCATTTCTTAAAAGTATCAAAAACATCAGATTTTTGTCGAATGCAATAAACCCAAGTTTTTCTAGTTGCATCATCAATAAAAGTAACATAATAACAAGAGCCACCAAGAGATGATATTTGAGATGGTCCCCATACATTTGTATGCACAATCTCTAACCTTTCACTCTTCTTTTCTTTTCCGACTCTGAGAAATCTGACTCTCTTCTGTTTTCCATAAACACAATGTTCATAGAAATCCAAATCAAATTGTTTAAGATCTCACAACAAATTTATTTTGTGAAGTATCTACATCCCCTTCTCACTCATGTGTCCAAGCCTATGATGCCACAGTGCTGTATCCACTCCTATAGAAGCTAAAGAGATAGAAGAGTTAGTATTACCAGTACATAAATACAATGTACATACCTTATCTCCTTTTGCTATTTCCAATGATCCTTTGGTGACCTTCCACACCTTATTTGTAAATATGGATATACAACCTTCACTTTCCAACTGCCCCGTTGAAATTATATTTTTACTTAGAGATGGAACATGTCTTACCTCTTTCAACAACCCTTGGTTTCCATTTCTTTTCTTTATTTTTACCTTTCCCATTCCAACAATTTTGCATGGTGCATCATGACCCAAATGATCTTGTCCAAAATCACCCTGAACATAATCTAGAAAATGTTTCCTATGGGGTGTGGCATGAAATGAATCCCCTAATTCTACTACCCAAGACTCAGAAATATTATCTATAGAAAGAATCAAAACATCTTTTAACACATCACCTATTACATTTTCTTCCTGATTTTTCTCCTATTGTCCATGTTGTAGGAAAATTCCTCTGCGGACAAGTGAATGTCCTCTTGGATCCTAGACCCCTATGAACAAGACAAAAAAATGCTAACATTGAACACTGGTATTCCTTTAAATGTATCTAAACTAGTCAAAGGAAAAAGAGAAAGAAAGCATGATGTACCTTTTTCTGAAGTTTGTCCTTGCTCGGTCTAGGATGACCTTGATCTTCAAGCCCTTTAATGAGTTATGTAATTCAATAGACAACAAAGGCAATGCATGCTTCCTATTCTACCAAGATTAGTTTAAAATATATTTATCAAGAAGAGACAAGCCTATGAAAACATACACAAACTTGAAGGAAACAGGCCAAGCATATATATTAATGACAACATAAAAAGGTACTTACAATCTATAGATGCAGATGCAATAGCCTCGCCAAGTCCTCCTTGTCCAACCCCTTGCTCGAAAGACCCACAATGAGAATGACAATACTTTTCACTGATATTCTCCCCCTTTTCACCATGAGAATGCCTCCTTATATAGGCTTTGAGAGGCTCAACCACCTTAGATATATTTGGAATAAGTTGAGGATATGAATCCATTAGTTATGGGATTTCCCTTAGATTAAGCCTATAACTTGGACTCAGGCCAAACTAGCTCAGATGCTTTCTAGTTGTCCTTAGAGATAAGGGGGATTCCTCCCTGAGATTCTCTCAACAGATCGATGGTCCCTTAAAGATGGAAACAGAGTGCTATAACGCTCCCTGATAAGTGGACAAGGAGCGCTAGCACTCCCTACATGTGAGAAGGGGAGTGCTGATATCCAAAAAATTGTTTAAGATGATCATTATTCAAGGAAAAATGTTTGTAAGCTTTGCCAAATGATATGTTTTCCTCTTCTAACAGATCTTAGAGGGTGTACCAAGTGTTCTTATGATGTCATCCTCAATGTGACACATGAAGGACAAAAATATGATGTTTGCGACACTTGTGACATAAGTGCGACACTTGCGACACTTACGACAATGACAATAGGACATTATCGAAGTGAGGAAAAACATGAAAAATTTGTAGGATGTAGTCGAAAGCAGAGGACAAGGAATCCAACCAATATGACAATGAATAAGTTTTGGACACCAATAAATGTTGGTCATCCAAAGAGGGAGGGGCAGATTGGATAGCATCGTATGAAGCCTCAACAGGACTAAGTGGCATAGAGTCACCTAGTGCATCAAATTCTAAAGGACTAGGCACAATGCAAGGATCAGATGATTCGAAAGATTGATAGGCCATAGTCGAGATCATATTGATTGTGGCAATATGTTGTGTGGTGGGAGGAAGTGATGTAGGGAAGGTACCCATAAGGGAATAATATTTTAAAAGACCTACACCAACACTTTAATAAGTGATATTACTATCTCCCAAGAAAGGAATATTGTTGGCCAGAGGAGTTCAAGCGTCGGGGGTGTAGTAATCTAACTGGTTGATAGTGATAATTTTACCTTGATGAGGGAATTGTACACATCAAAACACGGATGAAGTGACAACAATCATGGCATAAAACCAATTTCTTCCTAATAACAAGCTGTAATCAAGGGGAGCATCAACTACCTCTACATCGACAGAGATAGTCTTACCTCCCAACTGAACGACTAAGGACTGTAAGAGTCTGTGAAGAAGAAAACCTTGCCCATCGAATTCTCATAACATTGTAGGGGATTGATTAAGCATAGGTGATTTTAATCCTTTCCAACAAGATAACGACATGACATAAGTGGAAGATCCCTCATCCAGTATGGTGTGGTGAATGTGTTGGTTATGAACAATGACATCAATTTAAAAATAAAGTTGGTGAGAAAGTCATGACTTGAAGTTGTTGAGGTTAAACGTGAAATTATTTGACGACTCAGGATCAATGGCACTGATTGCGGCCAAGAGTGTTCTACGTTGACTTGGGAAATACTGTATAACTTCAGGAGCAGACATAGCACATGGTGCTTGAGACAAATCTTCAACAATGTTGTATTTTTGGGTGGCACGTGAACTAGGATTAAAAGTTGACTTGCGAATAGTGCTCTTGGGAGGGCATAAAATAGAGTCGAAAGTAGGTTTCTCAATCTAAAGTGACCCAGATGGAGGACTAACGGAGGTAGGAGATAGATCCAGTGGGGTATCGTTAGTGACCTTTTCGTTATCAGGTTTAGTTGACGTTTCATACGTGGTGGTGTGAGTGGTTAAATCGATCCCATTGAACATATAAATATGAGCACTCATTGAGGCTTCATCACTAGAAAGATGGCTGGGATTTACCTCTGCTGGGGGGGCAAGTGCTTGAGAAACCATGTAATGCTGCTGAGGAAAAGGCCTTGTTAACACGATGGTTTGGGAATTCCCTTTGAAAAGTTTTGCAAATTCACCACGATGTGGAAAGTCTCGGGTGTAATGATCATCACCACAAATGAGACATGGGAATTTCGGTTTTCGTCGTGGTTTCTTTTCAGTAGAAAGTGGTGGAGTTTGTGTTTTGGGATTTTAATTATTATTATTATTCTTTTGGGTTTATTTTCCATTTTCTTCTTACCCCCGGATTGTTGCGAAGAGGCAGATTGAACTGCATTCTCCTCGGAGATTTGAGTCGGGGGGCGAGGTAGAGGAGAGCGAATTCAAACTGGTAATGGGTGCAGAAATAGAGTGATTAGCCATTCTGGTTGATTGTGATGAATATTGGGTTTTGACGGTACCGATAACTCCATTCGCATGTTTTGTGGAAGAAGGTTTGGATGGATCGATAGGAGTATGGGTAGCATTTGGAATCAACTCATACAATGTACTAGATTGGGAGTAAACCAAATCTAAGTACTGTGCTGGGGAATGGATTCTTCCTCAGTGAACACACCACTCATGGTGATTTCATGAGAAATTGGGGGTAAAAGAGATTTAGTAAACCACTCTACCAATAGCTGGTCAAGAATGGTCATCTCCACTCATGAATGTGATCAGATATATGTACAGAGTTCGTTTGACAAAGGGAGGTTAAAAGTTCAGTACCCATATTGTAATGGATGGGTAATTGAAAATGTGTAAGAAAATCTATAGCTAGGGAGTTGAAGTCTTGAAAGGAACCACGTTGAAGTTCAATGTACCATTTGGCTGCATAACCCATGAGTGTGCACTAGAAAAGACACAAACGTATAGAATCATCCATCAATGAGTTTGATGAACACCATAAATGGAATTTCATAATATGCTTGTTCGGGTCGTCCCCAGGTTTACCGTCAAATTTGGTGATGTCAGAAGGTAATTTAGCAAGAATTACTGGCCAAAAAGGAAAATGTAATATGGGATCATTTGTTAACCAAGACAAATCTGGTAGATCTAGTGTGGTGAGAAAGGGTAGTTTTTGGTTAACCTGAGGGTGGTACTAATGTGACATAGGGACACCAGTGGGGCCGTAAACTGGTTGAGGTGGATAATTGTATCCAGTAGGACCTCCCATATATGGTTGTTGTTGACCAATATAGGCATGATTCGATTGTTTTTGAGGAACGTTCATGAGTGGGGTGAAACCTGGTTGATTCTGAGGAGTATAAGTCGGTTGATTTGGTTGTGGGGGATAAATAGTTTGCCTTTGATGAGGGTAAACAATTTTTCCCTGAGGAGGGTAAACATTAGACCCTTGGGGAGGATAAGGTTTTTGTCCTTGAGGACCCCAGGTGGGATTTGGGACACCCGGATAAGGTTTTCCAAAATATAATCCAGAAGGAACAAGATTTGGTACTCCTCCTCGTGGGTTATGGTATGATTTCCCCTCATGGTAAGGTTAATTAAACATACCTCCTTGAGGTACTCCCTAGGATTGTGAAGGGTTTCTGACAAAATAGGGTTTCCCCCCTGCCATAGGTTGATTAACAAYTGTGGTTTGTCCATTAAATGGGGGTTKTCCCCCGATAGGGATGTGCAAGGGTGGTTKTCCCCCAAGAGGGATGGGCCCACTAGATGATGGTTTTCTCCAGRGAAGGATAGGCCCACTAGATGATGGTTTCCCCCCAGTTGGGATTTGTCTTGTAGTTAATTGTGTATGTATGGAAAGGGTCTGCATTCTCTAATGTAAAGGTGTTCCAACAGGATCCTATGGAACATGAGGAGCTGTAGTGTGAAGAGGTGTAGTCGTGGGAGTAATGGTTGAAGTACCTTGTGCATGATTAGGTGTTACGAATCCAACATTAAGGTGAATTTGTGTTGATGTAGTAGTAGGATTGAATACCTGTTCAATGGGACGATCAATAATCTAACCGGATGGTCCTGCCTCAGCGACAGTAGAGGCAAGAGGGCCATGAGGATCAAGAGTTGATTGACTTAAGTCAAAATGTTCATAAATATCACGTCCCGATGGATTCCTCCATATGGAATGAAAAAGTGTCTATTATGGATTTACCATGCCAACAAACCAGATAAGAGTTATGTATTCATCATAATCACGTTGTGTGTCTTCCATCTATGTTTTAGTATATGGCCTCAACGAAAAACGTTGAATTTCTTCTTCTATTATGTTACCGAATGAGTCCAATCGAAAAATGAGTGGTTTGATAGGAGCTTCTGACACAGGGGTAGTATGCGGATTGGGATCCTCAACCGTAACCAAGGCATTTTCAGGATTTCATAACAAAGGAGTAGCAACACTCCCAATGTCAGAGCAATTTTCTACCTCTTCACGATAAATGTCTTCTGGTGAATTAGGAGGTAAGGGTTCGTATCCTTCTGGAGGAAACCCTTGCATCCTACGTGATCTACGAAGAAATTTATTATCTACAATATCAATCTTGAAAAATTATTAAATCAATAGTACATGCTAAAAAAATGTAGAAGAACCAACAAGCAAACAAAACCTTCTCTCAATGACCATACTAGTTCATGATGAAATCCAACATCACGTGATCAAATTGAGAAGAGGCTAGGATATGAGCGGGTGGGACAGTTACGATGGTGACCTACTTAACATACTTACACCTTGGTGAAAGGTTCCACATAGTAATCATGGATTTACCCTCCAAGGATCCTGAGTGAGTTTGACCAATGCCTTTTCCAGGTACAACAAAGAATTCCCTTCACCGTCACCTTGTGTAAATACCCTAAAGATTATGGCTACCAAGGGCACCAACTCACAGTCAGCCTCTAGGTGGGTACCTTCGACAGTCCAGTCCGAACGTTTGGGTAGGATAACAAGTCTGAAATCCTTCAAGAGAATTGAGGACAAATTGACTAGTAGAACTCCAGAGGACTTCAAATGGATTTAGAATTCATGAAGCACCGAGAACAAATGGAGACATTTGGAACTCATAAAGAACCCACAATATACGATCTTACTACTATGAACGGTTAAACCTCAGAGGGATAATCTCTGTGGCTCTCCCGAACGCGACCTCGTGTGTAACCCCTATGTGAGAGGGGGATCCTAGCTATGCTTATATGAAAATTGGATTTTCTCTCCCTATCGCAAGATGCTAAGTTTTTTTTGAATGCTTTGGAGAGTTGTACTCAGAACCTAGTCCAAAGTGCTAATCCTAGTCTAATGTTGGTGGAAGAATCTAAAAAGAAAAAGTTTCTAGATCAATTTTAATTAGCATTGATTTTAGTGGTTGTTCTTTAATCATAGAATGAGAGTGAAACTAATGATATTATGACTCGAATCCCAAAGAAGAAAAATAAAAATGATAAACAATCATTTCTTTCAATGAACTTCTATTTATGGGAAGGATAATTTCTTTCTTTCTTTCACTATCAAACACAAGAATGCAGAAATTTCATGCAATTGCTTTCAACAAGAATCCAATTCAATGCTAAATTATTCATAAATTGTTTCTAATATCCAAAAACCAATCATGAAAAGGTATCTCTTTGTTTGAATATGAACATTAATTGATTTGATTCAATGCTTCTTATGTCAACAAGATTCCATTATTTGAAGTTTTAGACAATTGGAAGAAAGTATCATATAAAAAAAAAGAACACTCTCACAACAATCTAATAAGAAGTAAACACAAATCCAAATCCTTCAAAAAGAAATCCAAAATAAAAAAACTCACTCAAGAAATTTTCTTGGAAAGATACCAATATCAAAGACTAAAAAGGACAGTACAAAGCTCTCTGGGCTTCCTTGTAACAACTTTCAAATGATCATATGAATGAGAAAGTATCGAAAATTAACTCAAATCCTCAAAGAGAAAGAGTGATTTAAAAATCAAGGAAATATCTTTACAAATCCAAACAAAGACCAACAAATCTTAGAAAGAAACATGTTGCAAGCTTTATAGAAGACACAAGTTGACAGAACAAGTCCTGAGAAAAAGAAGGACCCAAAAATCACACCCAACACAGGTATCCAACAATTTTCCAAAAGAGAGAAAAATCGACGCTCTAGTTGTATAAGCACCAGAGCACTACAACACTCCCTAAAGCATTGCAGGGGAGTACTGATACTAAAATCAACACTCTAGCTATAAAGGAAGAAGGGTGCGAGTTTCTGAGAATGACAAAAAATCAACCCAGAAAACAAAAGATTAGGAAGGCTTGATCATCAGTTTGTGTGAGATGACTTCAGGACCAACAACACATGTATAATAGAGGAAAAATACAATGAGTAAGATCTAAAGATGAGAAAAATCTAAGACAAGAACAAGGAAAGAAACCGAAACTGAAAGCTTCAATCCCTGGTGGAGTCGCCAATTTCTGTTGTAGGAAAATTCCCCAGCGGAAAGGTGAATGTCATCTTGGATCCTAGACTCCTATGACCAAGACATATAAATGCTAACATTGATCACCAAAATTCCTTTAAATGTAGCTAAACTAGTCAAAGGAAAAAGAGGAAGAAAGCATGATGTACCTTTTTCTTAAGTTTGTCCTTGCTCAGTCTAGGATGAACTTGATATTCAATCCCTTTAATGAGTTATGAAATTCAATAAACAACAAAGACAATGCATGTTTCCTATTCTACCAAGATTAGTTTAAGATAGATTTATCAAGAAGAGACAAGCCTATGAAAACATAAACAAACTTGAAGGAAACAAGCCAAGTATATATATTAATGAGAACATAACAAGGTACTTACAATTCGTAGATGTATATGCAACAACCTCGCCAAGTCCTCCTTGTCCAACCCCTTGCTCGAAAGAACTACAATCAAAATGACAATACGTTTCACTGATATTCTCCCCCTTTTCACCATGAGAATGCCTCCTTATATAGGCTTTGAGAGGCACAAACACCTTAGCTATCTATGGAATAAGTTGAGGATATGACTCCATCAGTTGTGGGATTTCCCTTAGATTCAACCTATAACTTAGATTCAAGACAAACTGACTCAGATTCTTTCTATATGTCCTTAGAGATAAGGGGGATTCCTCCGCAATATTCTCTCAACAGATCGACACTCCCTTAAATATGGAAAAATTGTGCTATAACACTCCCTAATAAGTGGACAAGGAGCACTAGCACTCCCTGCATGTGAGAAGGGGAGCGATGATCTCCAAAAATTCGTTTAAGATGATCATTATTCAAGAAAAAATGTTTGTAATATTTTCAAAATGATATGTTTTCCTCTTCTAATAAATCTTAGAGGGTGTATCAAGTGTTCTTATGATGTTGTCTACAATGCGACACATGCGGGACAAAAATATGATGTTTGCAACACTTGCGACACTTATGACAATGACAATGGGACATTATTGAAGTGAGGAATTTTGACGTGTAACAGTCCATCTCTTTGTTTCCTTGGAGCTCTGCAGTCTTTCTTCAGATGTCCTTTATTCCCACAATTCCAGCACTCTATCTTTCCAAATATGGATTTGGATCTGCCCTTCCTAGAATTCCCGCAGTTCCCTGAGCCCTTTCCTCTATCCTTTTGTCTTTCCCTGTCCTCCATGTTTCACGCATTACCTAATGTCTCACCTGTGCTTTTCCGTCACATTCCCTAACTAAGGATAACACCAACAACATCATCAAATTTTAAAGTGTTTGAACCAAAGACAAAGTTACTTACAACCATGACCAAGCCGTTCCAACTTTCTGGCAATGAGCACAAGATTAGAAGAGCCATGAACTCATCATCAAAGTCCACTTTTACAAAATTTAGTTTATTAGTAACCATATTAAATTCATTTAAATGATATGCAATAGACCTACCTTCTGAAATGTTCATATTAAATAATCTCTTCATTAGAAATACCTTATTTGACGCCGAGGGTTTTTCATATAGTTTAGCCAATGTGTCCATCATCTCTGTCATTATCTTTTCTTTCAAAATATTGAAATCCATCGACGTTGCCATGCTCAGTTGTATTATTCCTAGTGCCTTTCTGTCAATAAAATCCCATTCTTTTTCCTTCATGGCCGTCGACTTCTTTTCTATTCCACCCAATGGTAGGAATATATACTTATGGTATAAATAATCTTCCATCTGCATCTTCCATAACTGGTAGTTTTGGCCGTTAAATTTCTTGACCCTAAACTTTCCATCTTCCACCATTTCTCCCACTCGAACCAGGAACCCTCTTTTCATGCAAGTTACCTTTCACTCTAATACCAGTTGTTAGAAAAACAAGATCACATAGCAATAAACTAAAACAAATGTGGAAATAAAACACAGAAGATACACAATACAATATAGACATAAATATGCGTGGTTCATCTAGTGTGGGCTATGTCCACCAGAGAAATTTCTAGGTCCTTGCTTTATTATTATCCATCAAATGAAGGGATACAACCTACAACACACCCATTTTAACTTCATCTTCTTTATCTCATAGTCTCCTCACTCAAAATACAATATTCACAATGATACATAGCCGCAATACATTTCCCTCATAAAAGAGGGTTTCCTTCTAGGGAAAAAAACCCTAACATAACTTCTACCGTCAGATCTGCGAACTTATAATGAACGGTCCAGATTTACAATGAAATTACAATATACATTTACAAGGTAATTTTTCCTTCGAGTTCTTCACCCCCGAACCCCCATCAGGGAACGTTGTCCCTAAAACCTCCACCAGGGGATTGATTGCTCTCGTACCTCACAGAGGGGGTAACCCCCCTCTTCACTCCCCCGCGTGGAGGAGTGTACATTCTTCTAGGGTGTAAAGTCTTCATGGGGTATAAACATGGTTGAAGACAAAGACCTCTGAATCAGGAATATAATCAGGCTCCAAAACCAACAATGTCAGCCCTCAAAGTTCTACAGAACTGTCCAAGTCAACATATAACCCTGTTGTTATCCATTGGAGCTATGGATATGGAGGGGTTGAATTTTATCATGTTCAATCTGGATTACTTTAAGGAGAGGATTTCCCACCACTTAGCTTTCCAAATTCAAGTTTTGGTTGGTGGAAAGAACACCCATCATATTGTCTTAGATGAGGGAGTCTCCACCCGTGTCATGTCTTTGCCTTGTTGGAGAGCCTTAGGTTCTCCTAAACTTACCTCGTCTCCCACCACCTTGAAAGTGTTTGATGGACATGGTTTCCAACCTCAAGGAATCTTTCAATATTTCCCTGTGACATTGAAGGGTAAGACTGTTTTGGTCGATATTGAAGTAGTTCACACACCTGTGTATTACAATTTTTTACTTGGTTGTAGTTGTTTCTACACGATGAATGTCATCGCATCTATGGTGTTTCGTGTCTTACGATTTCTCCATTAAGGAAAAATTATCACTGTTGACCAACTAGACTATTGATCCAGGTGGATATTCGTGGCCACCCACCTATTCCAAATTCCAACTAGCTCATGTTGATTGTTTTTAGTTCAACACGTTTCTTTGTAATGGGGACATTTCTTTGTAATTGTGGGTTCTTCACTCACAGGGTTGTCTTGAATCCCTACACAACATCTAGGTGGATATTGGTGGTCTCCCACCTATTCAAACTGGATTATTCTGGAATTTTTCATGTCAATACATCTTTCTATACTTCTAGGGATGTTTTGGGCCTCTAAATAGTGTTTTATTGGCTTTCCATAGTCAAACTATAGACAAGGTCAATGTCTGATGATATGATGCATATATCTCGAAAATACCTTTCCAAAAAGCTATCATGCACCTAAAACGAAGATCGTATGCAAAAGTTACGACCTGGGGAAGTTAATGTACTAACTTACCCCAATGGGGCCCACATGACTTTTGGCGCTTCATCTCCTAGGGTTAGGTTTTTGGATGTCTAGGGTTTTGGCATTCATTTTTATCATAATAAGGCCTTCAAAGCTTCATTATAATCATCTTCTTGCGAAGGAGCGTAGCCATCACATCTCTTCTCAGAGATAAATCTACCACCATTCTAGCGAGGCTTGCACTTTGTATTTTTACAGTCTCTGTACAATTCTTTCATTAATAGAAATCATGTATTGATGTATTTCTCTGTTTCTGGAAATTTGTATGCATATTTCATTTTAATATCTCTTCTTTCATTTCATTTCAAAAATAATCCAGATCAACTATATAACTCCATATCTCCACAATGCTATGATGAACGATGTCCCTTTTCTAGGACAATCTAGTATTGAGAGTGTCAGAGTAGGTCTCCTTAAGGATTCCTTACTCATGGGGGTTTTTCCTTTACCTTCTCCTGCCACCCCACAGGTTTCCACGTTAAATATGATTTCGACTCGGGTGCGACAATACCTTAGATAGTATAATCCTTTGGTGGTACCTGGTCTCGATAAGCATAGTTCATTGTCTTTGTCAAGCTCACTAAAACATGAAATAGACCCCCATCCATTCCAATCGAGTTTCATTATGGGTTGTGTCCTTGAACCTTATTTTCCTCCACCTTGTGAAAATTTTCCCATTAGTAACCAGATGCCTAAACGAGGAAAGAAGAAAATTCATCGAAGGAAACAACGCTTGGGGGCAGGTCTCCAACCTGTGGGAATCAAGTTAGAGAAAAACCACTAGATTTTTTCATGCAAGTTGGGGGAAAACACCTCTAGAGAGACACACTACTAGGAGTGATCCTCGTTTGAGGGTCGTTCCCATCATAACATAATAGTCTTTTCTGGAACGATCTTAGTGTTTGTTCTTTCTCGTGCTTGTAAATACATGAGAATAAGTTACCGAGCTCAGTCTTTGTTCTTTCTCATGCTTGTTAATACATGAGAATAGGTTATTGAGTATAATTTTATCTATTTTTCGGATTGGTAAAAGCTATATGAAAAATGAACCTTTTGGAGTCACCTTTAATCTCTTTTCAAACTCTCTAAACATGAAAAGATTTCTGAGCGATCTTGTTTTCTTTCATGCTCGTTAAAGTGAATTAGAAATCACGTCTATTGAGTGGTCGCTTATCTATTTTTTGGTCTCATCGGACTATTTACGAAAAATGAATACTTTAGTAAAGAATGATTAGAATATTTMTCCTAGGTATCATTTTATACTTTTTCGAACCATGGAGACTAACTTGAAAAATTCTACTGTGGATTTTTCTTTATCGAATATTTTTAGACTCTCGAAACATGAAAAGACGATCGAGTTTTCTTTCCTTGGACTCGTAAAATCTACATAAGGAAGGACCCATATGGTACCGAACCCTTCCTTCTTAAGGTTCGTTAAACATGTGAATATGGGACTCATCGAAGATGAGTTAACTGAGCATTTTTTATCCTCCTCGAGCTCGCTAAAAAAAATAGAGGTACTTGCCTATCTAGGTGGGGGAAAAATTTGAGAAGTGGGCCAAGCCTTTTATCATTATGGTAGCTTGATGTCACCCTTGGACATGGAACTTGTTTGAATCCTGTGTGTCGTAATACTCATTTGAATCCTTCAGAAGAGAACCCTTGGTTTTCGTCTCAATCCATGCATTGTCATACTCTTTCGACTCCTTCGAATAGATCCATTGGTTGTCATCACATCATCATACTTGGTATTCATGCTTTGTTGAGTCAATGCTGCCAAGTTATTCATTGTGTCACCATATGTTCAAGGGAAGTCAACCTCTGCATTTTCACCGCTACGTCAGTTCACCATTATTTGATCCATCACTATTTATCACTTTCCTTATTCATTTCATGTCGATGATGGGGGATTCATCATGACCCTCCTTCGACAAGTCTATTTATATCGACATCAACACATTATCTGAGAATTAGACTTAGAAACCAATCAGTACCTTGGATCTTGCATGCCTCAATGAAAATTTTCTTCACTTTTGACAATGGTTTTACATCATTGACCCATGATCGATTGATTCCACGAGTGTTTGAATTCAGATCATATATTCACATTCAATGGAATGTACTCAAAGTACCATGGGAATCATTGTCATCATTGGTGATTTCCCTTGCACTTGTTAACAGTTTACATCATTGACTGTTAATCAAGTGGTTTATACCATGTTCGACGTCAAGACCTCTATTCACATGGCTAGATTTGTAGTATTTGAGATCATGACTGAAGACCTTGGGGGGATTATATCGTAAACACTCATTTTTTTTATCTGCCTTCCCTAGGCTGCAATGGAGATTATGAAGTTGTGATATATACTGTGACATAGATCCACGTTGTATTGATCTGTGGCTATGTTATGTCATGTTGTAGCTCCAATGTGTACAATATCATGGATAAATTTTGATCGAGTCATGGAGGTATGGATCCACATTGTATGTTTGATGGCCATATCCTTAGTGATTGTTTTCATGGATCCACGGTTTATTGGTCGGAATTCATTCTTTGAGTTAAATGATTTTGAGTATGGGTCTGCCTACCTCTAGGATGATATATGTATATTGATGGATGTTTTCTTTATTTTCCGACATGTCTTCTGACTTCAGTGCCTTGATTCCACATTATTACAAAGTTTTTTGGCCATCATTTTTCTCCTTTGAACTCACACATTGGGGGGCATATGTTATACGCCATTTTGTCACACCTAGCTAAGTGTTGTATTGCTGAAATCTCACCTTAAGTGTCGTGGTTGCAATGGAATAATTTCATGGAAGAAGTTTCACACTTTCATAAGTATTCTGACCTTGTTACCATGTAAAAATCACATGTCATGATCCCTTGTGAAGTTGGAGGAAGAAAGACATCATTTGAGGGTCTAAATCTCACTTTTCCCCTTGTTTTTCTATACCTTTTTTACAATGGTCGCCCCATTCCCCACTTTGGGGGAGAGACCATCCCCTTGACACAGTGTTAAGGGGGGCATCTTGGTCACTCTATACACCTCTCTCGGGGAGTGACCATGCATATTTGGTCAAATCCAATGAATATAGGGGCATCTTTCGAGGACTTTCTGGATGGTTCTTGGTTTGTTTTCTTGTTTTCATAAAGATATGATTTGAGCCTCTTTAAATCCTATATTGGGAGCAAGAATAACCATGAATATAGCTCATCCTTTACCAAGATCCATTATTTTCTCAACCAAGTCCCTAATTTATCCTAAGTGGTTGGGCTCCTATGAATCTATATAACCAGGCCATTTTAGAGTGAGGGGGGATGGAAGAAAAACATACCAAACTTATGATATTATCAAGGAGTACCAAACCTTTGTTTGTGTGAATAATATTTAGTTGTATTTATGTTCAAGGGCTGAATAAAGGAGCTTGAAGGATTGCAAAAACATCATCAAGTTGTGAGCTTCATGCTTTCATTAATATAAGAACTTGGCCTATTTCTCTTAAACTCTCTCATTAATTTATTGTCTATTTGATCATCTTTTCTAAGTTATCAATAGGTAGGGTTTATATTACTTGATCATAGATAGTAGTAGGATAATGTTTCTCTTGTTCTTGTAGGATTTTCTATGCAAGGAGAGCTCCTTGGATTGGATCTCAACCGATGGAGCAACGAGGACAAACTTCAGAAACTGGGTACAGATACCGCTTATCCTTCTCTATCAACCCTCCCCCAAGAAAACATGATGGTTTTTCAGGAGGATATTAGTGTCCATTTGTTATATACTATCTCAATTGTAGGAAACCCAAGCGAGGGGAACTCAACATGTGCACAGGGGGAGATTTCTCACCACACCCACTACTAATCGTAAAAAATTATAATTTTTTTTATACCAATTAACTCAAATGATTTCATACTAAAAACATCTATACAGCAGACAACATTTTTTTAAGAACATGAATGCAACTAAATTAACATTCACACAACATCTTACAATTTCTCATAACTTAAATTTTATGCAAAACAAATAAAACCCGTTATTTTATGCAAGACATTGAGGATTTACATGCATTTAAAAACATTATG
>ML779702.1:242461-258888 GCA_009831015.1 Picea engelmannii | reverse complement strand
GAGTGTCCCTACCATCCTCAAGTCTTACCCAAGATAGGAAGGGTGTAGGGGAAGACTTGGAGTCTGTCATTTGGAATCTCTCCATGAGAAACTAAACATACTTGGATTGAGATATATTGATGCCTGAATCATCCTGACTAGTCTTGAGACCAAGGAAGTAATGGACTGGACCCATGTTTGTCATCAAAAACCCATCATGCAGAATCTACTTCATCATAGCAATCGATGAATTCGAGCAATGAGTGATAAACATATCATCCACATAAAGAACTAGAATCAGAAGTGAATCTATATTCCTAAGCATGTGTACATTTGGATAATATTTTCATATCACAAAATTATGGGACAATAGGTAGGAGCCCATCTTGGCATAACATGCTCTCAGTGCCTACTTGAGGCCATAGAGAGACTTCTTGAGCCTGCAAACCAAATATAAATCTTGTATGAAGCTAGGTGGCTTCTCCATGTAAATATCCTCTGAGATATCTTTGTGAAGAAATGTGTTCTTCACATCCATTTGATGGAATTCCCATCCTATGGATGTCGCAATAGCAAGGGACAAATGAATGGAATCCATATTTTCTACAGGAGTGAATGTCTCATAGTAGTCTATGCCATGGATCTAATGAAAATATTTGGCAACTAGTATTTCCTTGTATCTGCTAACATGTCCATCTGTTGCACTCTTAATCCTATAGACCCATATACATAAGAAAATATTCCTTCCTAAAGGAATTAAAACCAGATCCCAAGTATGGTTCTCGAGGACGGATTTGTACTCCTCTTGCATGGTTGATTCTCAATAGGGATTGCCTATAGCCTCACCATAGGTCTATGGGTCTGCATACTGAGCCACATAACAATGCATATGAAACATGGGCTCAATGGCTATGAGTACACAAGGATTCTCCTCAAACTGAGATCGAGTCCTGTGGATCCTAAAAAAGATCTCCTGCATCCTAAAGAGTGGTTGGTGCCCACCTGGAACAATGCTTTGGCTCCTCATCTGTCTGTACTAACTGTGCATATGCATTTTATGAATCCTCCAACTCTGTATCATAACTCAGATCTAAAGTGGAGTGTGAATGTGCAGACTCATCATCTCAAAATGGTGGAAGGATAAAAATATTTGTCTGCGACTCCTATGGAGCATGCAAGAGACTTTCCTCAAATTGAACATTGTGCTCAATGGTGAGAAAATCCATAGAGAGATCAATAAGTATGTATCCCTTCACACCATATAAGTATCCAACAAAGATACATGAAATAATTTGTGGATCTAGTGTTTCCTATTTTGTTATAACCCTAATTTGCACCAGACATGCTTACCTGGCATCAGGCCATCTCAGATTCCTTCTTTGCCAAAACACTGCTAAACAACTCTTCTTAAAAACCCCTTTTATAAAGGCCCATGCACCCTGCTCCATTGCTACACGCGTGTACATGCTAGCTGACCCAAAACAACCCATGTGTACCTACAAAAGCACGAAAAAAGGAAATTTGTTGACAGAACACACAACTTTGGGTAAGTTAACTAAACCTTTCGGCCATGCATGGCCAGAAATTTGACCAAATACCTAGCTTCTTCTAGCCTATAAAAGAGGGTTAGGGGTCCCATTTGGAAGACGAGAATCATAGTAAAGAAACTATACCCGATTGAGCATTCCCTTTGTCCCAACCTTTAGCCATCCTTGTGCAAAGAGAAATATAGCGAAAAGTAGTTGGAGGACAGTGGACGAAGAACCCAGGACTAGGATCGAGGAGCAACAAATGACTTTATCATTGTAAGGTATCATTGTGAAGTTAATAAAATAATTGCTTTTCCCGTCCCGCCATATGAGATTGTCATTATTAGACTATTGATTGTATGATTGATTAAATCTCTAACCCATTAGTTCATAGATCAAATGCATGTGGAGTTCCTTGTTTGTCTTTAGTGAATGCAGGTCATCATTGGGAGGAGAGTTGCAGTCAAAGAACGACCAAGAGTGAAAATGGATCAACATCAAACATGAAGAATAAGGTACATCAACTTAATCTCTTGAACCTTGTATTTGCATATGAGTAATGGGGGTCTAGGCATGGGATGATGGTAAAAAGTAAAAATATTTAGGTCATTTATGCATGCATGATAAAACCCTTAGTGCTAGTCTGTAGGAGGGATTTCCCACCCACAACAGAATTGGCGACCATACTAGGGAACTCTAGGGTTTCTGGGAATATTTTTTGGTCATTTTTAAAAATTTGTTTCATTCCTTGTTTTTAAAGTTTCTGTAAAAGTCTGAGCTAACCGAGATTCTAGTCTTCCATACTAGTTATCTTTGTTTCTTTGCTTGACTGCATTTTTTTTTCTTTTTCGAGACCCACAGAGGTACACGTGGCTTGTATAAGGTCTGCACGTGTGTACCAGCGCCCTACCTTCTCACAGCCCGTGTGTATACGTTAGCTGAGGAAGTATCAGTCACGTGCATGATTCCAAAAAATTTCTTTTAGAGAGGCAATCATCCTCTCCCCTGTCAGAAATAGTCCTGTTCAGGGGTTTTCTGGAACTCTTTCTAATCTTTGTTGTTTGTAGTCTATAGCTCAGGTTTCACCTCAGATTGGTTTTTTCTATGAATTTTTCCTTGAATTGTTTTCTTTTTTATGTTAAAGTAAGTGTCTGAGTCTTCAAGAGATTCTGGTTCTCAGTACCAGTAGTCTCTGCCTGGGCTATATTGCTTGGCCTTTCATTTGTCTTAGATTTTTAGAGATACATGCGACCTGTATAAGGCTAGCACACATGTACACACACTCTGACTTTACATAGCTCGCGTGCACATGCTTGCTATTAAATTGTCAACAGTTTGCTTCTGAGAAATTTTTTGTTGAAGGTGAGGCAGTCATCCTTTTCTTTGAAAAGAGCTATACCTCTCAGGTTTTTGGGTCTCTGTCATAGCAGTTAGCAACTTAGGTTTGATCACAACCATAGCTTTCTTTTTCATTAAGAAGTTTTTCTCAAGATTTTCTTTTATAGGGTTTTTAGACAAGTGTGAGAGTCTAATTTTAATTTGCTTGTGTGTTATTTTTAAAGTGACTCTTTGCGATCTGTGCTTAGGCCAGAGGTTTTCTTGGTTTTTACTTGTTGCTATTTTCCCTTTTTTCTTTGTGAGCATTCAAATAAAAAAACAAATCTTTTATTTCTTTGTTTGGTTAAATAGTGTTGTTTTGCATTAATAACCAAGGAAAAGTCTTTGCTTCCATAAGTTCTTGACGGTTTACTTAGATCATAAGTAGCTTTTAGTCGAGTGAAATCCTGCTTTGAGTTTGTTGTTCAAAGATCTTAGAACATTTTTAAGTTTGAAAAGTTGTTTAGGATTTTGTTTCCAGCTTTCTATTTATTTTTCTTTCGTCTTTCAAACATCACTAGTTTCACTTTCATAAACTTTGACTTAAGACAAGCCATAAAAATTAACGTTAAATCTAAAATTCATTAGACTTTTTTATGTTTGTAGGGTCAACCAACTAGTTTAGGGTTAGGGCCTTGAATTAGGTTGGACAGAAAACTAGAGTCTGAGTTAGGGAGTGTCAAAGTCCAGTATCGTGAAAGTTATCTGGGACCCCCCTCTAACACAGGGGCTAAACACGAGGTCACGTGTGGAAAGGTAGCGGAGATAACCCCTTCAAAGATGGACCAATCGTAGTGGAGAACACATATAGAGGGCTTGTCTTGGGATTTCATCGATTTCATTTGACATGGAGCTTCATGGGTATCGAATCCGTTCGAGGTACTCAGTTGTCTTCCAAACCACTTGCCTTCGATACCCTTGACATGTTTCGGGCTCGATACCCTGCTCATTGTGGTCTACCCGACTTTTGACTGTACCCACTTGATGACTATTCGTGCATGCTGGCAACCTAGTTGACAATCTTTTTAGAGACATACATAGGTGACTGCAGGGGTATACCATGGTACCTAGGACAGACATCAAGCCATGCTTTGTAGAATATACCCAGAGGGTGCTTTCATGTTCAATTTGCACTTGCACCGGTAAGTTTCTCTAGTGTTGGTTGTTGTAACTATTCTTCCAACTAGTTTAGTGTTTGCTTGTTTTATCTTGGAGGGACTTTTTAGTGTGTGTTGTTTTTTGAACGAATAGAAAGCCCTAGGGTTTCTTTGATCTTCTGACATAGTGGAGGATCATGAGCTCTGCCAGTCGTGAAGGATTCTAGGCCTATCACTGGTTACATTGGAGCCACCTCTGCCACCACTAAGGTGAAAGCTAGACCAAAAAGGGTCTTTTGAAGCGACTGGGTCACAAGAAATTGTACCCGACCAACATCCGTAGGAAACGACCATTTTAGACTTTGGAGAGAAAGATCTTGGTCCATCCGAAACTCCAACCACTGATCTTTCGACACCCATCATCGTACTGATTCACCCTTACGAGTGCTAGACAGTTTCACACATAGCAATGGAAATAAATGTTGTCACTTCTTATGGGAATTCTTCAATTCCCACTATGGTTGTCACCACAGGAGAGTTTCCACCTCCTAACCCACCGTCACCAGTCTGAGCCACCATGGTCTCGACCGCCTCTACCTCGAACAGTGGTCCAACCCCATCTATGGCAGCAGCCACAACCCCTTTCACACCGAGTGCGACAGGCCCTCCATTCTGATACGGGATGCCTAGCTCAGGTACAAGTCCTGTACTTTCCTACTCCACTTCACAGAATTTAGGTCTGGGGGCAGGGAGCTCTAACACTCCTCTGCAAGGCCACATGGGGGGAACTTCAAATCCTTTTAATGCTTTCCCTTATGGGGGAGGTCATATACCTCCTTCATCCCCTTCGCTCGATGGCACCCACCAGCAATCCGCCAGGCCACCTACGCACCATAGTTTATTTGGAGCAGGGAGTCAAGGACCACCTTCTCATAATATGCCAGTAGGTTCAACACCATTTTCTTTGTTCGGTGTGTTTGGTAACAACTCTTTCTCGTCAACTTCTTTTCTGACTAGGGGCAATCCTGGTTACAGACAACCTATTCCTATGTAGGGTGCTATTCCTGCACAAGGGGCAAACCTAGGAACTTCTTCCGCATCAGGGCCTTGGAATTCTTGGCAGGGATCAATTTTCTCATCAAGAATGCCGATCTGGGGCAATTATTTTCACAACCAATGGAACCCCGTACATGGTACTATGCCTATCCCCATGAGATTAACATGGGGCAACCCTTCCCAAAGTCCTCCAAATGTAATGCACGCCCAATGATTTACGTCCTATTTTGGGAATCAACCGATGATGTCTCCTCAAACGCAGAATCTATATGCTGGTCATGGTCATGGTTTTTACCAGAATCTAGGCCAGCAGCCAAACTTTTCCTAGCAACCTGGTTCCAGTCAAACTCCAGGTCCCTTTTTCCATGGTTATCACCAACAACCCAAACTACCTTTCCTGGCAACCTTGCATTTGCCAAACTTGAAAAGGTTGTTGAATGAACCTATTTGTCATGATTCGCATTGGCCCGCTATGCCGATGAAGTTTCCTTCAGACATACCAAAGTTTGAGGCCAAGACTAACAAAGATCCAGGAGATCATGTGACCACCTTCCATCTTTGGTGCTCATCTAACTCGTTGAAAGATGACTCTGTATAGTTGCGATTGTTTCAACGTACTCTCATAGGGAGTGCTACAAAATGGTACATTGAACTTGACCGCTCAAGATACTCTTCCTTCAGCGAATTGGCAATGACTTTCCTAAACCATTTCCAATTACCTGTGAGATATGACGCTGGCATATAATTGCGGCCAATTTCGCACAGACAAAAGCGAACCATATCTCTGATCACATCCGAGAGTGGAGACACTGAAAGAGTTTAATTAAGGTTCCAGTCCCATCAACATTCCTTCTCGAGTGGTTCCTTAAGTCTTTGGTCCCACAATTATCCAAATATGTCGCGACATCGGGAGTGTTTTTTGAAGAAGACGCCATCATGAGAGCTCAACAACTTGAGCTAATATACTCTCAGTCCAGTTTATTATATGAGATCTTGTCAGATGCGCCACGTTCAATACTTGATAAAACTAGATAGAGAGTTGGACCACATGCTAATGGTATTGTTGGTTCAGTACAAACAAAGCCCATTGAGCAACTGACGAAGCAATTGCAGCAATTGTCTATACAACATACAACGGCTATCCAAACTACTGTTTTGGTTGCTCCCCCTACTAAAACGTTAGATGTACACACAGTACAATCGACCAAAGGCCACCCAGTAGCCTGAAGGAAAGAAAAAACAACGAAATAAGCGTAAGGGGGGTAAGAAACCCACTAATAATGTTGATGGGGGAAACACTAAGAAACAAAAGGTGAGGTATCCATGCAACCTGTGCACGGAAGACCACTCGACCCACCAATGTCCTCGGCTTGCAGAGGCCCAAAAGTTTGTGACACAACAACAGCTTGTCGTGTTAACCAATCCATTTCAACATGGGCAAAACCTAAACCAAGCCTCTACAAGTGCGGAAGGGGGCAGTCAAGGACCCTCTCCGTCTTCGAACAATCCCGCATCTTTGAATGTGTATATGATGAAGGGTGATGCTTTTAGATCAACTAGAGCGCATGACTACAGTAAACAAACCACTTTTGAGAAGGGCAAAGAAGTTGAACTCCTATCTCTTCCTCTCTAGATCAAGAAGACTTTGGGTGAAACAATGAAACGCATCCCAAAAGGCGCGTTCAAAAAATATTCTCACAACCCAAACACAAGGGCCACCCAGAACTATTCTGTGGTGGAGGATTTGTCTCAAACCCCTTATACGATGTTCGCTTTGGAGGTCCTCCAAAGCTACCCTTCCCAAAGGAAATATTTGTTAGCCGCTTTAGGATCTATCGAGACTTGTAATCCAGGTACAATCATGCTAGATACAACTGACTTAAAACCTCGTCTGCCTTACCACGTATCATTTCAAATAGTAGTGGCTCACCCCACAAAAAATTTTACTCCGAATATTTTCCGCACGGTGGTTGATGAGGGCACCTTGACATGCGTTATGTCATTGGCATGTTGGAAGGCCATTGGCCATCCTGTTTTGTCTCTGTCACCTACTCTTCTCACTTCTTTCAACGGTCATTTGTTCCGACCACATGGTATCATTCCCTCTTTCCCTGTGTAGTTAGGAGGGAAGACCATGTGCGTCGAGGTAGAAGTAGTCGATGTGTCCCTCGACTACAATATCTTGTTAGGAAGGAGTTGGACTCATGCCATGCAAGCAGTGGTTGCTACAGTTTTCCGGGTCTTGTTGTTTCTACACGAGGACCGGATTGTGACCATTGATCAATTGTCTTTCTCCAGACTTGACCCTTCATTGGGGGTATCCACAGTCCCAATGATTGATAATCCCCAACCAGGCATAGTCAACGTAGGGGTTGGTTTGTTCCCATCTTTGATGGGTACCTTCAATTACCTGCCCCCTCAAGACGATGTCAAGTTCATATCCGACCACCACAAGGTTGAGATTTTCCAATTTTTGTCATTTCGCATGACTTAATTCAATGATCCATGGATACTTCCTTCCCCATCGTCCACGGTGGAAGGGAAAGGGCACTCGGGCATGTCCATGCCCTTGTTCAGAGCTGAAGTAGCGTACTCTTTAGTCCAACAAGCTTCGGAAAACACATATCCAACTCCTGCACAAGAGTTAGATCCGACTCTAGAGCCTATTTGGGCTCAAGGTTCTCTCACTGACACTGATTCGTTAGACTTAGTCTTCCCCTCTGAAAAAGTAGTAATTGAAGCAATGACTAGTCTAGACAAACCCTGGGATGATCTCATCACAAATCATACTTCCTCCCAGAGTTAAGTAGAATTGAAGCCAGAGAATTCACCTTGACTATGACTAGAGATAGGTGTTGTCCTATTAATCCCTTAACTACACACGAGGTTTATGCCAAGGGTAATATGGAAACTATCACTGAAACCATACTGATCAATATCTCTAGAACCCCTGGCATCGTGAAGAATGTTTTCGTCGGAGCTGATTGTTCCCCCAGAGAGATTCAAATCTACAAAGATCTATTTAAAGAATTCCATGACATTTTTTCCTAATATTACGAGGAAATGCTAGACATCGATCAAAAAATAGTTGAACATGAAATCACAACTTATCCAGATGCCAAGCTTGTTCGGAAAAAGCTTCGTCCAGTTAATCCCAGGAAAGAAACAACCATTAAGTTTGAAGTTGAGAAACTGCTAAAAGTTGGTTTTATCTATCCTATCCATTTGACCCAATGGGTGTCAAATCTTGTGTCGGTCAATAAGAAACAGGGAACGATTCGTGTATGTATAGACTTCCGTGATTTCAACAAAGCCTGCCCAAAAGACAATTTTCCCACACCATTCATCGAATAGATCATTGATGAATGTGCAGGTTGCGAGGCCTTTTCTTTCATGGATGGTTTTTCGGGATATAATCAAATACAAATCAAACCCAAAGACCAACACAAAATGTCATTCATTTGTCCATGGGGTACATTCGCATATCGTAAGATGCCCTTTGGTCTCAAAAATGCTGGAGTGACCTTTCAACGGGCCATGTATTTTTCTTTCCATGCTCTCATGCATATAGTCAAGGCCTATTTAGATGATTTAGCATCTCGATCTCGCAAGAGAACGGATCATCCCACACACCTCCGACTTATCTTTGAGCAATGTCACTACTTCCAGATTCGCTTGAACCCAAACAAGTGCATCTTTTGTGTAACATCAAGACGTTTGTTAGGTTTCATAGTGTCAACAATAGGGATCATGGTCGATCCTCTCAAGGTTGAGGCAATAATTTAGTTGCCTCCCCTGCACACAATCCTTCAACTTCAGAGTCTACAGGGAAAGGAAAATTTTTTAAGGTGTTTCATCGCTAACTATGCTGAAATCACAAAGGGATTTATGCGCTTACTAAAGAAAGATGTTCATTTTTATTGGGACGATCCCGCTCAACGCTCTTTCGAAGTGTTGAAACATGCCCTCACAACTACCCCTCTGCTCCGACCACCTAACTATGACAAGGTTTTCTTATTATACCTGGTTGTAGCAGAGTCAATCATCGGCATGGTCTTAGTGCAGGAAGATGATTTGTTCTCAAAATATGTGATTTATTACCTGAGTCGAGGCCTAGTCGGACCGGAACTCAATTATTCTCATATACAAAAAATTGCGTTGGTAGCAGTCCATGCTTTTCAACAGTTCCATCATTATGTTCTGTTTTGCAAGACCACCGTCATTGCCGTTGTGAATCCATTTCAATACATGTTGACACGATCGGTAATAGGCGGAAAGATCAGTATATGGATAGTTGTCCTCCAGGAATTTGACTTAGATTTCATTTCAACGAAATCCAAAAAGTCACTCGTCTTCACAGAACTTATTTCGGAACTTCCGGTTGAGTCAGGTGATTTTGTGCCCGAAGAGTCGCCTATTAGAGGAGATATGTTTTTTTATCACATCTTCGGATCCCTGGTACGGAGATATACTTATCTATCTCTAGACTTTGAAGTGCCCCACCTTGTCTTTTCATGATGAGCGTTGCCGTATACACCATCAGGCCAAGAATTATCTCATACTTGATGATACGTTGTATCGAAGAGGTGTAGACTGCATCCTGCGCCGATGTCTCACTCACGAAGAAGCAGTTATCATGCTTAACGATTTCCATACCGGAGCATGTGGCAATCATTTGTCTGGGTTGGAAACAACCCAAAAGATTTTACGAGCAGGTTACTTTTGGCCGACACTAATCAAATATTGTATCGAATCGGTCAAGAAGTGCCACTCGTGTCAGATCTTCTCTCAGAAGATGAGGACACATCTTGTTCCCATGTTTCCTATCATCACAATTGGTCCCTTCACCAAGTGGGGGATTGATTACACTACATGCAACCCTCCTTCATCAAGGGGGCACCATTATATCATTGTAGTCTTAGACTAATTCACGAAGTGGGTTGAAGCTATGCCAACATTTAAAGATGATAGAGAGACTACGACTCTCTTTTTATTCAACCGGATAGTAGCAAGGTTCGGCGTCCCAAGAGAGATTGTCACTAACCATGGCAGTCACTTTTAGAACCAAATGATGAATGAATTAACATCCAAGCTTGGGTTGCAGCAAGAACATTCGTCATTCTACTACCCCCAAGAAAATGGTCAGGTGGAAGCTGTAAATAAATCTCTTAAGACCATCCTACATCGAACGATCAACTCAGCCAAGTCAAATTGGCATTTGATGTTATACTCGACATTATGGGCTTACCAAACATCTATTAAGACTGCAACTGGTTTCTGACCTTTTCAAATCATTTACGGGCTGGAAGCAGTCTTGCCTATCGAATGTTAGATCCCATCCCTAAAGTTGGCAGTACAGTTATTTCCAAACACTTCTCCACTTGAATAACGGTTATTATACCTTGAGAAACTCAATGAGCAGCACCGTGATGTAGCCTTGGCCAACGAGGCTCACAAACATAAATTCAAGTGTCAGTGTGATCGGTTTGTTTGTCCTCATATTTTCTCTGAAGGTGACCTTGTCCTGGTCTATGACCAAAATAAGGACCCCCTAGGGGCAGGAAAATTCAAACCCTTGTGGTTCAGACCTTTCATCATAAAAGAGGTTCTAAAAAAGGGCGCTTATCGTCTAGTTGAATTTGAGGGAAATTCTTTGGCGGAGCCTAGAAATGGGCTCTACCTCAAGAAGTATTACTCATAGGTAGGTCATGTAGTGTCCCCAAGGCCGAGCCCCATTACAGATCATGATATATGCAATGAATTATAAATGTGTTCTATAGGCTGGTGAGCCAAGTTTTGGATAAGCTGGAAGGATTATGTGTTTGTTAGGCCAGGAAGCCTAAGTGTTTGAAGGCCAGGAGCCTACTGTTGTACTTGTATGTATGCAGAATAATAAATAAAATATAAACATCACCAGGTGCAGACCGACCACCATGAATGAGTGAAGGGGGATTGAGCGTCCACAAAGTGGGCAAGGAACTAGGGGCTGGAAGGTGGGAAAGGAGCTCAGTGATGAGCCTAGGGGCTTAAACCTGGAAATAATATTTTATTATTGTTTCAAAAAGATATGTGCATCATATGGTTTTATCCTAAGTCCTTTTGGAAGGACACGTGATTTCCCAAGTGGTGGGAGGAAAGCGTGCAGATGGAACACATGCAGTTTCCAGGGTGACAAGTGTCAACCCTTGTGCATGAAAATAAAATAGACGAAGTAAGCTGTGAGGGTGGGTTCTCATCCATTTGATCTGACTGTCCTGAGGGGGATTAGGGGAAGCCAGTCTGTAAGAGACCCTCGTGTAATTCTGATATAGGAAGGAAAGCCTGCGTTTGTCCTGAAGAATCCATGTACACCCCTGTCCAGAGATATGGAGTCTATGTCTATCTCTGAGAAAACCCATGTGTGCATTCCCTGAACGGGAAGCCTGTGCTGAATTTGAGTGGAAGTATCTTTGTTATTCAGGGAAGCTGAGCTAGCCTGTGCGTGGAGTCCCTGTTCTGAAATCAGGACTGTGAGATCATCCTGTGACTGTTGAACCGGTTTGGGGAAGCCTGTGTCTGTCTTCCCTATGGGTTGTTGTGACCATGCAGTACTGGACTGCGTGAGGCTTGTTGGCCTGTGAAAAAATACCTCCAGGTGAGAGAGTGCATAGAGGAAGGAGAGAGCTCCTGGAAGGAACCCTGTAGCTGCCACAGAACCCAGAGACTTTCGGTCCGGTCTATTCCTGTAACCCAAGGTAAGGGAGACTGGCAGCCAAAGGACTGTCCAGGTGACAGAGAAGGTGCACTCTCCTGGGGTGGAATAGGCATGTGGGGAATGAGAGTCTGTGGGAAGTGAGCGTGGGAGATTCCTGGAGAGCGTTCTTCCTAGTGGTTGTGTATGACTGAATTCCCTGTAACCTCAGCCTAGCCTAGGATTCCTTGCCTTGGGGTGGAGCTCGGTCCCAACTCGGGGGTGACCCACTGTTGATTTGATGAACAGTGTGGTCTAAGGCTGGGAGGTTCGTGGAAGGCCTGCACTTGGTCAGTGATTTCTACAACTATTAAAAGATAAGTATTTGAATTATGCTTTAATCATGTTGTGCATGACCATGTTGTTTATGTATCATGTTTTCTGCTGTGTAAATGAATTATTTTTGAATTCTATGGCTTGTTTAATTATAGCAGCAACTTATATATTTTACTCTGATATTTAAGTGTGTTTAATTGCTTAAATGCATGTGCTTATAATGTCTGTACGAATTATGTAAAAATCCATGTATAGAATGGTAACTGAGAGGCTTGGAAACCTTGGTAGTGAAAAGGTACACTACAAATTGGTATCAGAGTGAGGTTTTGAAACTGAGCCTAGATGGGCCAGTGGAGCAGTCTTTGGACTGAGAATGCGAGGGGATATTGAGTCGGGAGGACCAATTTCGGACCCTGGTTTGCTCCGAAGCGTCAAGGAGATACTTGACGAGTTTTTAAGCTCAGGAGGTTTAGCGGTGCTATGAAACCGCAGCTGGTATGGTCTATGACCATAGGGAGACAGGTATTTACACCAATGGTGTTAGAACCTTAGGATCTGTTCGGGAGGGAAGGCAAGCCCTCGTGACCATCGGATCTGGAAAAATTGTGCACAAGATTTAAAGCCTTTGGATATTGCACAGGGGATTGGAAAACCGTGATACGCGAAATCCCGATTTGGTTAGGAACGGTCTGAGGCGTCATATCTCAGTCGGAAAACCCAACAGTTGTTGGATCTGTCGGGAGATGCCCCAAGGTTAAATCTTAGTATTTAGGGGTGAAAGCTCCAAATTAGCAAGAGAGAATCTGAGCCGTCAGATCTTGGTTGGAAAACCCGACAGCCGTAGGATCATTCCGGAGATGTCCGAGGGTTAAACCTTCGAGACTAGGGGTGAAAGTTCTGAAATAGATCTAGACCGTCCAAAAAATGGAGGACACATGTCAGAATCCTGGAGAGAGTCAAAAATCAGAGAATTGGAGTTCTCGAGCACATAGAAATCTTGTCACACGGAATCGTGATCCGCGATTTCGAGACAAGATCTGGACCGTTCATATTAAGGGACACGTGGCAGAGATCTGCCATCGGGGAAAGTGCCAACAAGGAGTAAGTCCATCGGTGTTTGAATTTCATTGGGAAATTGGGAACCCCGGTGACAAGCGATTCATACACTTTGAAATCGCGATCCACGAAACCCTGATTAGTGGGGAACAACTGTCAGTTTGACAAAGAATCGGCGCATCGGGAAATCGGGGATACCGTTGACAAGAGGTCCGGGTGCGTTTCCACTCGCAAAACTCCAAACCCCGATAAGGGATAAGGCCTTGGTCACAACCCAACATTCATATGGCGCGAAGCCTATAACCGAAGGGCTATCATGGAAAAAGGCGCATCGCAGTTCGAGGAATCGCGAGTCTTGGAGACACGGGTATTTAGACATTGTAAACCCCGAAATCCCGACGCGGTTTATTGTTGTGGTCATATAGGAGCCGATCGCATGGATTTAAGAGCTTACCCAAGTGGGCGGAAGCCACTAAAGGGGGGCACATCGGAGATCGGGGAAAGTACCGATAGAAGAGTCATCCATCGGAAATCGGGATTCGAGAAATCGCGAGTCCCAGGGACATGCGCATTGTGTCATCACAAATGCTGAAATCTCGATGAGAGCCAAGACTATGGTCTTGTGGTAGCAATCATGTGGAACTTGATATAGATGGAAGGGGATAAACCCGAAAAAGGAGCTCATTGCGAATCGAGAGTTGGAGAAGGTAGTGACTCTCGACGTCGGGGATCACTAAACCCCGATACCCGAAACCTCAATTGGGAACTGTGCCATGTGGACACGTGGAGTTGTACCGCATCCCAATGGGACCCGATGACATCGTTGAAAACAACGTCAATCCTCATGAACTTGCCACATGTCACCGTGGTACTGGGAGACAACTATTCTGTGGACCCGTAGGGAAGAGTGAGTCAGAACATCGAAAGTCAGGGTTTGGAGAACAAAGAGGGTTTGAAAGCTTCGTGGGCTGAAACCTCGAAACTTGAAGTCTCGAAAAGATGAGAAGATGGAAGTTCTGAAAAAATGAAATACTAGGTACCAAAAATCAAGGTCCTGAATGTTCCGAAATATCGGAAATTGAAGTTTCGGACATCTGAAAAATACAGAGCCAGACAGAGCTCAGAAAACCTTGTGAAGTTGAAATGTCTTTCGTTCTTGTTCGTATTAGTTATAAATATTGTGGATTGTTTGTGAAGGTTTAAATGGCCTTAAAAATTTCAAATTTGATTGCATAGTGTGTGTGCAGAGTTAATGGAGGGAAGTACTCCAGCTAATCAATGTCGAGTATGGAGAGGGGAAAAGTGCAGTTTACCCTTGAAATAGAAGATGAACAGGAAGGAAAGGATGTTAACCTAGGATTTGAAGGATCAAACTCTAATGGGCATGGAAAGGAGATGGATAAGGGAGGACATATAATGAAAATCCTTGAAGGATTGCAAAGAGAGGTCAAGGAGCGTCAAGTTGATAGCCGAAAGCTCATGAAAGTCAAGGATCGACAAGGGAAATTAAACTTAAAATTCTTGCAGAGTCTGGAAAGAATAGAGAAGAAACTTGAGAAGGGAAGAGACTCAGGTACGACAGAGAGTCACAGAAATCATGGGAGAAGAAGCAGATCAAGGAGTGGTAGCCGACATCACACTCACTCCCAAAAACATTCGGATAGGGAGACACATAGCAGTTCGAGCCCATCCCCTACCCGAAAACATAAAAAATCTGGAAGGGAGGAATTGAAAGGAGAGATGAATAAAATTAAACCTCCAACATTCGACGGAGAACATAAGAAGGAGGAAGATGCCGATACATGGTTGTTGGGCATGAAGAAATACTTCCAATTGCAAAACTATTCTGCACATGCAGAAGGAAGAATTGCAATGTACCAACTGAAAGGAAAACCCTTCATGTGGTGGGATCAGTTTGTGCAAGTGCATCACATCAGAGAGAAAGAGGTCACATGAAAGGAGTTTAAGAGGTACTTCGAGAAGAAATACCCGACTAAAAGATACTATGACAGAAAGATGAAGGAGTTCTTCGAACTCAAGTTGGGTAGTATGACCATTGGTGAGCATGAAATTTTTTTTCTAGAACTGTTGAAGTATGTCCCATTCATTAAAGATGAGGCTGTTAAAATTCAGAGGTATCTGAGTGGACTTCCACCTTCCATTGGTGACAAGATTCAACAAGATGATCCTAAGACCATGGAAGAAACCATAAGTAGGAAAAAATGCCTATATGAACAACAGAGAGAAAAGCCTACCTTTCAGAAGGCTTGGGATAACCAGAAGAGGTTTAAGAAAGAACAGAGGCAAAAGGGAAGCAAGCCTTCCTTTTTCAGAAACAGTCCTTGGGGACAGTCATCTTTTAAAGAGCCCGGGAAAGTTGAAGGGAGTGAACAGATGCCAAGGCCTCCACCCATGGAGTGTTGGGATTGTAAAGGGAATCATAGGTATAGAGACTGCCCCCACAAAAAAGACAAAGCAAGAACTGTCCATATTGTTAAGCAAGCTGAAACAGTGGAGGATATGGGAAGCAGAATGTTGAGGATATACACAGCCCTCGACAATAAGCAAGCAAAATTTCAATCACACATGATTGAAGTGGAAGGCATGATCAACAACCGACCACTTGTTATTTTAATAGATTTAGGGGCTAGCCATAGTTATGTAGATCCTAGAGTGGTGGAAGGTTTGAATCTAACGAAGAGAAAACATGTGAAGCCTTGGTTAGTGCAGTTAGCCACAGGGACCAAGAGGAAGGTCACTGAATTGGTTAAGTCTTGTTCAGTGGACATGAAAGGAATGAGGACTAAGGATGAATTGAACATTCTGCCTTTAGGCTCATATGATTTCTTAATTGGGATGGACTGGTTGGACCAGCACCATGCCCTTCTAGATTTTCATAACAAGAGGTTCACATATCTGGACTAAGAAGGAAATCAGGTAACAATCCAAGGAATTCCCAGAGTTGTGGCTGTTAGAGAAATATCAGCCATGCAACTAAAGAAATGTTACCGGAAAGGCTGTCAATTACTTGCAGCCCAGGTGGAAGAAGTATTCCAAAATGTGGTCTCGAATATGGAAGACCACAGGGTGCTCAAAGAGTTTGATGACGTGTTTTAGGAGGTTCCTGGACTACCTCCAAAGAGGGACATTGACTTTTCTATAAATCTAATGCCTGGAGCAGCTCCAGTTTCGAAAGCTCCTTATAGGATGAGCACACCAGAGCTGAAAGAGTTGCAACTGCAGCTCAAAGAGATACTAAAGAAAGGGTACATTCATCCTAGCGTGTCACCGTGGGGAGCCCCAGTCCTATTCATGAAGAAGAAATAC
>ML779702.1:215433-227585 GCA_009831015.1 Picea engelmannii | reverse complement strand
GTGGGAAAGGAGCTGAGTGATGAGCCTAGGGGCTAAGCCTAGGGGATTAAACCTGGAAATAATATTTTATTATTGTTTCAAAAAGATATTTTCATCATATGGTTTTATCCTAAGTCCTTTTGGAAGGACACGTGATTTCCAAAGTGGTGGGAGGAAGGCGTGCAGATGGAACGCATGCAGTTTCCAGGGTGACAAGTGTCAACCCTGGTGCATGCAAATAAAACAGACGAAGTAATCCATGAGGGGGGGTTCTCATACATTCGATCCAGTTGTCCTGAGGGGGATCAGGGGAAGCCAGTCTGTAAGAGACGCTCGTGTAATTCTGATACAGTAAGGAAAGCCTACGTTTTTCCTGAAGAATCCATGTACACCCCTATCCAGAGTTGTGGAGTCTGTGTCTGTCTCTGAGAAAACTCGTGTGCGCATTCCCTGAACGGGAAGCCTGTGCTGAATTTGAGTGGAAGTATCTTTGTTATTCGGGGAAGCTGATCTAGCCTATGCGTGGAGTCCCTGTTCCAAAATCAGGACCATGAGATCATCCTGTGACTATTGAATCGGTTTGGGGAAGCCTCTGTCTATCTTCCCTGTGGGTTGTTGTGACCACGCAGTACTGGACTGTGTGAGGCTTGTTGGCCTGTGAGCGACTCCCTCCAGGTGAGAGAGTGTGCAGAGGAAGGAGAGAGCTCTTGGAAGGAACCCTGTAGCTGCCACAGAACCCAGAGACTTCCAGTCTGGTCTGTTCTTGTAACCCAAGGTAAGGGAGATTGGCAGCCAAAGGATTGTCCAGGTGACAAAGAAGGTGCACTCTCCTGGGGTGGAACAGGCATGTGGGGAATGAGGGTCTGTGGGCAGTGAGCATGGGAGATTCCTGGAGAGTGTTCTTCCTGGTGGTTGTGTATGATTGAATTCCCTGTAACCTTAGCCTAGCCTAGGATTCCTTGCCTTGGGGTGGAGCTCAGTCCCATCTCGGGGGTGACTCACTGTTGAGCTGATGAATAGTGTGGTCTAAGGCTGGGAGGTTTGTGGAAGGCCTGCACTTGGTCGGTGATTTCTATAGCTGTTAAAAGATAAGTATTTGAATTATTCTTTAATCATGTTGTGCATGACCGTGATGTTTATGTATCATGTTTTCCGCTGTGTAAATAAATTACTGTTGAATGCTATGGCTTGTTTAATTGTAGCAGCAACTTATATATTTTACTCTGAGATTTAAGTGTGTTTAATTTCTTAAATGCATGTGCTTATAATGTCTGTATGAATTATGTAAAAATCCATGTATAGAAAGGTAACTGAGAGGCTTGGAAAACTCGGTAGTGAAAATTTACACTACAAGGAGGGTTAACCCTTGCTTTTTAAAAAAAATTCATAAAATAAAAGGGTCCACGTGGGTTGTAATGATGACAGTCGCATGTACACGCGTGCAGTTTTTCCTCTACCCGAGTGTACATGTGGCTTGTCATAGGACAGTCCACGTGGATCTAAGGCCGACCTTTTGAGGGTCGATGCCCCCCCAAAAATTGAAACTAAAAGAATAAATAAAGATTTAAATTGCAAGAGGAGAGAGTTTATACTTACTTGGTCCAGACGGATGGTCGTTTCGTCCACTGTAGCTCCCAGAATCACCACTTTTATCAAAGGGTTTTTTTTTTCTCCAGAGTCAATTTCCAAATTAGCAATGGTGATAATGAGCTATTGGATTCTATTTATAGACTTTTTGGCCCCTTTTTGTCATTTTGTTTGGCCCCCCTTATCATTTTCTTTAAATTGAAAATCATTTAGAGTGATTTAGGAGTTGCGTTGGAAGGTTATGATCGGGTGTTAGGACTTTTGTTTTGGAGTTTTGGGTCACTTTTGAAGGTCCGTGGGAAAAACCTCAGATGATCAACTTGAGCATATAGGTTAGGTTTCCACCCCGACTTTTGTATCTTGTTGTCTTTATCCCTTTTCCATAGGATCGATCCCATCAGGTTGCGACACAGAACCATTATTGTTGCTTTAGAAGTGTCGTGAATTGGTGGTAGAGCTTACCGGAACATGGATGCCCTAGGTAGATCCTAGTTATGGTATGGTGTCCATGTTGTCACTAATGAATGTAGGCTCAGGAGTCCTTTTTGTTTTTCCTGATTACAAGTTTGAGCCTCATTTGTATGATTCCTTTTCACTCTTGACCTCACCCTTAGGACTCCCAAAAAACATAACGGGCCTTCTTTTAAGCCCTTTTTAGACCCTCTAAACATGAAAAGATTATCGAGCAATCTTGTCGCCTTTCACGCTCGTTAAACTGAATTTGAAGTCATGCCTATCCAACAGTAGTTTACCCCTTTTTCGGTCGATATGGTCAACTGTACGAACAAAGGTATACTCTAAGGAACTTCAATTCTCTAGAAGAGTACTCTCAGGTATTAGTTTAACCCTTTTTCAGGCCAGAGGGACTAAATGTACGAAAAAGGAACCCCCACGGAGTCCATAGTTAAGCTATTTTCAGACTCCCTAAAATTGAAAAGATCCTCGAGTGACCTTATTCTTTCACACTCGTTAAAATGGTCCAGAAGAACATTCCTGATGGAATCCATAGTTAAGATTTTTTCAGACTCCTTAAAAATGAAAAAATGGTCGAGTGATCTTGTCTTTATCACACTCGTTAAAATGGTTTTGAATAGAAGTCTTTTCAGTGCTAGTTTACCCCTTTTTCAAACCGACTAGACTACCTTCGAAAAAGGTACCCTAGTGGAGTCTCCTTTTACATTTTTTCAGACTCTCTAAACATGAAAAACCATCGATCTTACCTTCTCTAGGCTCATTAAAATCACATCAAAGGATGTTACCATTGTGTGTTTTATTAATCACATTTGCATACCCACATCTTTGGCCTAATGCCAACTCCATGTTTCTCTCAACTAAACCATCTAACGCATGCCTTATACGCAAGCCCTGTAGCACTTTGCCTCTGCGTCTTGGCACCTTTGGCCCTTGGAGAATTTTTCCTGAGTGTCCTTACTTTGAACACCAGTCTTGTACCTGCGCCTTGAACTTGTATGCTTGCAACACTGATTCCTCCTTTGTAACGTAAAATTTTTTTATTCTTTTTCCAAAATTATTGAAAAAGACAAAAAAAGTCAAATATACCCCAAAAAGAGGAAGGGAAAAGTATTTTCTTTATTGGCAGCATAATGAGTCTCCCTTGGATAAATCACATATGTTCATTTGTTCGTCAAACTTTGGGATTTAATACGACCTTAGGAAGTTGTTTCTCGCTACATAGAGTTGTGTCCTCCTCCGTTTGGTTATTCTTCCAAACATATAAAGAGTTTGCGTCGCCTCCTGCCTCGTAAACTTATGTTAATGCCATGTTGCCTGAGTCTCATCATTTGTCGTGCTATTGTCCAAGGGAAGTTTTTACCAAGCCTGAGTCATCCCCTCTGCAGTTTGTCTCTTGCCCTCATGCTCGACCATCCTGAATCTCCAATCAAGTATTTGCTCGAAATCAATGAAGCCTTCAGTCTGATCATCAAGATTCTCTAGTCCATGACCGACGAGCCATTGAAGACCTCTCGGTAGTGAATTCATACACTCATATTACACTCCTACCTGAGTTTTGAAGATTTTGAAGTTGTTGCTCGAGCTCTGAAGACCTCATCTCCAGCAATCAGAACTTATCAACTTCTAGAAGATGGATACTCTACATGTATATCTTTTTGATTTCAAGATTTAGCTCCATTGTGTATTTCTCGCGGCTACACTTTATATAGTTATATGACATGGATATACAGTGTATTTGATTGGTATCCATGAGTTTATTTTATCTCAATCATGGGTATGCCCGCCTCAGTGAGACAATTATTATTTTGCAGACAACACCTCCCGATTTTTGGTCCCTGGGCTCGCTTGTTCGACACATCGGTGAAGATTATTAATGTATTTCGGCCATCAGATGCTCTTCTGACCTCACACATTAGGGGGCATTTGTTATAACCCTAATTTGCACCAGACATGCTTACCTGGCATCAGGCCATATCAGATTCCTTATTTTCCAAAACATTGCTGAACAACTCTTCTTAAAAACCCCTTTTATAAAGGCTCACACGCCCTGCTCCATTACTGCATGTGTGTACATGCTATCTGACCCAAGACAACTCGTGTGTACCTACAAAAGCACGAAAAAAGGAAAGTTGTTGACAGAACACACAGCTTTGGGTAAGTTAACTAAACCTTTCGACCATGCATGGCCGAAAATTCGACCAAATACCTAGCTTCTTCTAGCCTATAAAAGAAGGGTTAGGGGTCCCATTTGGAAGAGGAGAATCATAGTAAAGAAACTATACCTGATTGAGCATTCCCTTTGCCCCAACCTTTAGCCATACTTGTGCAAAGAGAAATATAGAGCAAAGCAGTTGGAGAACGGTGGAAGAATAGCCCAGGACCAGGATCAAGGAGCAACAACCAACTTTATCATTGTAAGGTATCATTGTGAAGTTAATAAAAGAATTGTTTTCCCTGTCCCACCATATGAGATTGTCTTTATTGGAATATTGATTGTATGATTGATTAAATATCTAACCCATTAATTCATATATAAAATGCATGTGGAGTTATTTGTTTTTCTTTAGTGAATGAAGGTCAGCATTGGGAGGAGAGTTGAAGTCAAAGAACGACCAAGCGTGAAAAGGGATCAACATCAAACACAAAGAATAAGGTACGCCAACTTAATCTCTTGAGCCTTGTATTTGCATATAAGTAATGGGGGTCTAGGCATGGGATGATGGTAAAAAGTAAAAATCTTTAAGTCATTTCTACATGCATGATAAAACCCTTAGTTCTAGTCCGTAGGAGGGATTTCCCACCCACAACATATTTATAGAGGGAATTCAGGACCATGCACATGAGCCAAAGACACAAAAGTGGGTGACTTTTGGTTTGTTGCCACTCTGATCCTCAAAAGGAGTATGATCCTTGACAAATATGTGGGGAGATATGTTCTATATGTATTTAGCATAGTTAAGTGCCTCAACCTAAATATTCTAAGGAAGTGACCTTGAATGCAACATGCAAAGGGCCATCTCCTTGAGAGAATTGTTCTTCCTCTCAACAACCTCGTTCTACCGCAGAGTGTATGGTAATGTATGATGCAACTGCATCTTGGCCTCAAGACAAAGATTTTGAACATATATGTTGACATACTCCCCCCCATTATCTATACAGAGGGATTTGATGTTTCTCCCTGATTGAGTCTCAACAAGTTATTTGAATTGATTTAGATGCTCAAAGACCCCAAACTTTTGTCTAAGAAAAAATACCCAAGTATAACGTGAGTAATCATCCAAAAATGTAAGCATGTACCTTGCCTTAGCGATGGATGGATGCGAGAATGGACCCATGAGATCAATGTGAATTAAGATGCAATGGAGAGGAGGCCTTGTGAGCCTTCCCTTTCTCAAACTTCTCTTGAGGATGCTTTCCAAGGACACATCCTTCAAAAAATCCTTCAGAAAAGTGGATATTAGGTAACTAAGTGACAATCCCTTTCTTGCTAAGTTGTTGCATGTACCTAAATTTTATGGGACCAAAACTCTCATTCCATAATCTACTATTGTCACCAACATGCATAATTAGTACATAGGAATCAAGTTCAATAAACTTAGAAAAAGTGTATAACTAAGATTGATGATTTACCTCCTTGACAAAAACCTTGGAGTTATCTTGCATGTCAAATATGTACACAGAGTCTGGTGTGAACTCCACCTTTTTTTCCTGATCCTAAGTGTGTAATTTGATACACCGAGAGAAGATTCATGGAAATTTTTGGAACATGTAGGACATTCTAAAGCCTTCCATGATCTAGTTCCACTCTCCCCTTTATAAAAACCTTGATTGGAGAGTCATCCCCCATAAGGATAGGAGGACCATTGTATGTATTCAAAGAAGATGAGACATCATGTGTGGTATTCATACGATGGGATGCACCTAAATCCATAATCCAAGCATCAGGAGAAGAGTGAACAACTACTAATGCATGAGGATTACCTTTGGGGGCTTGATATTCTATCTTCTTCTTGTAACCCTCGGGAATTTGATCCCCAAGGTTATTATTCTGAAGAATATGTTCCACAAGATATATCTTATTTTTCATGCATGCAAATTTTGGATGGAATCCTCGATTATAGTGGGTACACTTCTGCCCTTTCTTTCCTTTTCCATCTTTGGATCTTGATGAATCATTGAAGGATGTGGAGTACCCTTTCTTATTAGACTCAACATGTGCCTTTACTTTTCCTTTTTTCTTGGATCTATGATTTTGAAAGTTTCTTCTATCATGCATAGCAAGTGCATGCACTTTTGAGTTCTTGATTACACCCATTTTTATCAGTTTATGTTGCTCTTGTGTCAGGGCCTCAATGAAGGTCTCCAAAGAGGGAATTGTCTAGGATGCTCTAGAAGTAATCCTCTGAGAGTGGAATGTGGAGACAAATACTGAGTATTATGGACCAATTTTTGACAAAATTGTGAGAACCATTCGCTTTTCCTCCTTTTCTTTGTCGACCCTGCAAGACTTGAGTTGCAATAACAAATCCTTGTACTTTGTGAAGAAATCCTGGATGTTTTAAAATATTTTCATATCTAATGCAAGTAGTTAAACCTAAATCATGTGGCCTCTCATATAATCTTTTTTTCCAAAGAGTCCTTCCATGCTGGTCCATATCTCATTTGGAGTTTTGCAAGAAGATACATGAAACAAAAAATCAGGTGGCATGTGCATGTAGAGGGCTATGTTAGCCTCATCCATTATATTGAGGTATTTTCATTTTTCAATGGCCAATTTGGGTTTTGTTTCCGTATCCATGGTCAAACTGTATAATCCTCTACCTATGAGAAAAATCTCCATCTTTTTCTTCCATTCGAAGTAATTGTACTATGTTAGAATTGCAGACGGTGGAAATATCATTCTTCCTACATTATTCAATCTTTAGTGCCTGCAAATAAAGTGTTGGTGGACCTTCTTCCTAGAATCATGTGGGATTTAATACCATGTAATATTTGGTGAATACCTGCAAAGAATATCTAGCTAGAAAAAGAACATACACAACATGCAAAGGTGAGAAGAAGAGAGAAAGAATGATAAATTGTACTAACCATATGAAAAAATGATAAAATACACATGATATACTATTCATGGATCAACTAATGTGAAATATAGTAGAAGACAATGTTCCATAATCGTGGTCTAGAGAGATCTGGACACACACAGACAATTACCTGAGTTAACTGCCACCTAGTCCTAGTCAACTAGTCATAGAGTCCTCAATTAACTTGACATACTAGAGTGAAATGAGGATGAGATCAAGCATGAACAAGGAATGCACCTTCCTGGTGATGATCCCAAGGTAAGTGCACATTCATGGTGATGATCCCGAGGTTACTTGGTGATAAAACCAAACTTACCTTGAATGACTCCACTTCACTAGTCAAATGAAGAGAATATTCTTCTAGAAGGTAGGAGAGGTTCCTAAAAGATATGAGATCCTCAATAATGACTAATAAACATAGAAAAATAAGGAGAAATATCCTAGGTGTGTGTGATATCTCCAATAAAAACTTCACTATGGAAAATTTGGTTGGATTGATGAGTAGGTAAATTGTCAACCAAATACATTTTCTAGTTTTTTGATCCAGGGTCCCCATTCCAAATCCCTTGGAATCTAGCCAATTCCTTCACTGGGTATTTTCATATTTTCTTTCTTGAAACCCTATAGAAATATCATTAGAAACATAGGCTTTGTCAAATATTACTAGTTTCTTCTTCAAAAATCAATAATTTGCAAATTGTGGAGAATTGATGCATAATTAAGCAATGGCCCTCACTGGCACTTTGGTATCCCTCCTCACTATAAACTGTAGTGTCCCCAAGGCTGAGCCCTGTTGTAAATCATGTTCTGAAAGGAATTGTAATTATGTTTTATAGGCTGGTGAGCCAAGTTTTTATAAACTGGTGGCTTATGTGTTTGTTAGGCCAGGGAGCCTAAGTGTTGAAGGCCAGGAGCATGTTGTTGTATATGTAATCATGCAGAACAATTAATAAAAATTTGTAAACACCACCAGGTGCAGATCGACCATAATGAATGAGTGAAGGGGGACTAAGCATCCATAGAGAGGGAAAGGAATTAGAGGCTGGAAGGTGGGAAAAGGGGCTAAGTGTTTAGCCTAGGGGGATTAAGCATGGGAATAATATTTTATTATTATTCCAAAAGAACATGTGCCATTTATATTTTTATCCTAAGTTCCTGACCAAGGGAAGGTGATGCATGCTGGTGGAACACATGCAGTCTCCAGGGAGACAAGTGTCAACCTTGGTGCATGCGAATAAAATGGCCAGGGTGGACCGTGAGGGGGTTCCTTCTCCCATTCAATCAGACTACCTAAGCATGTATGAGCTCTGAGCAGTACGACTGACCCGAGTTCTGCAGAGAATCTTCATGCATCCCTGTGATCTGAAAATTCAGTGTCTGGCTCTAAGAAAACCCGTGTATACCTCCGTACTGAACCAGAAGCCTGTGATCGATTCTGAAAGAGTCGGTTTCACCTCTATTTTGAACCGAAAAATCCCATGTTGTGTCTGGAGAATCCGTGTGCATCCACTGCTCAAGATCGAGCCTGTGCGTAAGATCTCTATTCTGAAGCCATGACCGTAAGATCGATTTTCCATCACTGAACCAGTTTGAGGAAGCTTGTGTCTATCTCCCATGGGTTGTTGTGGCCACGCAGTGCTGGACTGCATATGGCTTGTGACCAGTTATGAAACTGTCTCTCTCCAGGAGAGAGTGGTGTTGAGGTTGGATGAACAGGTGGTTTTGGCCTGTGAGCGTCTCTCTCTAGAGGAGAGAGTGCGCAGAGGAAGGAGAGGACTCCTGGAAGGAACCCTATAGTTGCCACAGAGCTCGGAGACTTCTAGTATGGTGTGTTGCTGTAACCCAAGGCAAGGGACGTTAGCAGCCGAAGGACTGTCCAGGTGACAAAGAAGGTGTATACTCCTAGGGTGTAACATGCATGTGGGGAATGAGGGTCTATGGGCAGTGAGCGTGAGAGGTTCCTGGGAGAGAATCCCATCCTTGTGGTTGTGTGTTTTCTTCTCTGTAACCTCAACCTAGCCTAGGATTCCTTGTCTCAAAGTGGAGCTTAGTCCCATCTCAGGGCTGACCCACTGCTGAGCTTGGTGAGCAGTGTGGTCTAAGGCTGGTAGGTTCGTGGAAGTCCTGCACTTGGTTGGTGGAATCTACCACTGTTAAAAGATAATTATCTCATTATGCTTTAATCATGTTTTGCATGACTGTGCTGCTTATGTTATTGTGAATTCCGCTGTGTGTATTAATTAATATTAAATGCTATTGATTGCTAATTATAGCAGTAAATAATATCTTTACTCTGAGCTTAAATGAATTTCTTTGTTTTAAATGCATGTGATTAATTGTGAGTGAGAATGTTGTTATTCCGCGTAGTAACACCTACACAGTAGTGAATGAAAGGGGTTCTACAGTTTGGTATTAGAGCCAAGGTTTCGACACTGAGCCTAGATGGGCCAGTGGAGTGGTCTTTGGACCGAGGGTGAGAGGAGAAATTGTGTCTGGAGGACCAATTTCGGACCCTGATATGGTTCGGAGTGTCAAGGAGTTACTTGACCGTGCCTATAATCTCAGGAGGTATAGCGGTGTTGTGAAACCATAGCCGGTGTGGTCTATGGCCACAGGGAGAGAGGACTACACACCAGTAATGTTGGGGCCTTCGGATCGATTCGGGAGGGAAGGTGAGCCCTCGTGACCATCGGATCTGGAAAATGTAGGCAGGGATTAAAATTCCTTTTAAATTGCACAGGAGTGTGGGGATCGTGATACGCAAACTCCCAAAAACCCCAAAACCCAAAAACCCGAGAAGATCTACATTGTATATCTGGGAGGAAGGTTCAACTGTTAGATCTAGTGGAGTCGCGCTCGAGTTAGTCGTGAAAACTTTTCATATTTCACAAATTCGCGAGAGGAAGTGAGGAAGGTGAACACCTCTGAAACCCGAAATGCCGAAACGATCTACAGCGTGGATCGTAGGAAGGTGGTTGACCGTCCGATTTAGCGGAGGAGTAAACCGTAATTTCAGGATTTCGGCAGATGGAAGTTCGAGATGTGGGGTGCACGAACTCCCAATGCCCGAAACCCCAAAACATCGAAAGGATCTACGTTGTAGATCTGAGAAAGACCTGACCATTGGATTTCATTTGGAATCGATGTGGACCCATGGTTGTGTACCACATGCCAGTGAGTCAAGAAGACAAGTGAGAGTGGTGGGACCCAATGATGTCACCGAAGGTGACATGGATCCTCCTAAATGTACCACATTCCATGGTGGTGAAGGGCGATAGCTGTGCTGTGGGCTCAGAGAATAAAGTAATTCATGATTTCAGAATTTGCAAAGGAGCACGAAGGCTCAACACTCCAACTCGCGAAGTCATGAATTGGCGAAGAAGTTCTAGCACTTAGCCCTAGCCTATGGTCATGTGTAGCAGGCACTAGCGAGTAGGGAGCCATACCTGTGTCGCATCTTGGGTATCGTCGTTTGGAGGAAATGAGTCGAGGGTCTTCGACTCACGAACTCACGAGATCGCGAGTTGCGAAAGGGTGACTTTGGTTACGGATATTTAACTGTTGGATCTTCGTGGACCGAGATTCTGAAGTTTCGAAGTCCCGGAATTTGCAGAGTTGAACAGAGCTCAAAAAACTTGTGAAGTCAAAACGTTTTTCTTGTTCACGTTGGCTTATGAATGTTGTAAGTTTTCTTGAAGGTTTAAGGCCTGACAAACTTCGGTTGGCTGCATGTCGTGTGTGCAGAGTTCAATGAGTGTTAGGACAGTCGAAAACTGACACCAAGTATGGAATTGAAAGAGGTGCAGAATGCCTCCTAAACAGAGGACGAAAGGGTAGGAAGGAATGTCAACCTGGGATTTGAAGGAACAAACTCTAATGGGCACAGAAAAGAGATGGATAAGGAAGAATATATGATGAAACTCATTGAAATATTGCAGAAAGATGCCCAAGCTCGCCTAGCTGATAGCCGAAAGCTCATGAAAATCAGGGATCGACAGGGTGAATTCAACTTAAAAATGTTGAAGAGCCTGGAGAGAATAGAAAAGAAATTGGAAAAAGAGAGTGACACAAGAAGATCAAGAAGTGTCAGAACCCCTGAGAGGAGAAGAAGATCGAGGAGTGGTAGCAAACATTACCATCTCTTCCAAAAATATTCGGACAAGGAGACACACAGTAGTTCAAGCCCGTCCCCTACTAAAAAACACCGGAAATCTGGAAGAGATGAATTGAAAGGGGAAATCAACAAGATTAAACTTCCTACATTCATTGATGAACATAGAAGGAAGAAGATTTTGAAACATGGTTGTTGGGTATGACGAAATACTTCCAATTGCAGAATTATTCTGCCCATATAGAAGGAATAATTGCAATGTACCAACTGAAAGGAAAAGCATCCATGTGGTGGGATCAGTTGGTGCAGGTGCAACACATTAGAGAGAAAGAGGTCATGTGGAAGGATTTTAAGAGGTATTTCGAGAAGAAATACATGACCAAAAGATACTATGACAGAAAGATGAAGCAGTTCTTCGAACTCAAGTTGGGCAGCATGACCATTGATGAGTATGAATGAAGTTTTCTGGAACTACTGAAGTATGTTCCATTCATCAAAGACGAGGCTGTCAAAATTCAGAGGTATCTGAGTGGAATGCCACCTTCCATTGGTGACAAGATTCAATATGACGATCCTAAGACCATGTAAGAAACCATAAGAAGGGAGAAATGCTTATACAAACATCAAAGAGAAAAGCCTACCTTTCGGAAGGCTTGGGATGACTAGAAGAGGTTTAAGAAAGAACAGAGGTAGAAGGGAAACAAGCCTCCCTTTTTCAGGAACAGTCCTTGGGGACAGTCATCTTTTAGAGAGCCCAGGAAAGTTGAAGGGAGTGAGCAGATGCCAAGGCCGCCACCTATGGAGTGTTGGGGCTGTAAAGGGAATCATAGGTATAGAGACTACCCCCACAAAAAAGATAAAGCGATAACTATCCATACTGTTCAACAAGATGAAACAGTGGAGGATATGGGCAGCGGAAT
>ML779702.1:126050-143149 GCA_009831015.1 Picea engelmannii | reverse complement strand
TGACATAGGTCAAGAGTTTCATGGGAGCAACTCGGTATTTAAAGAAATTCATCATAAACATCTCCATGGTACCAATGTCGTTGCATGCCATAACTTCCAAAGGAAAGAGCTTTCATTGGGGTAAGACACAACAAAGAGCATTTGAAGACTTGAAGAATAAAATTACTGATGCTCCATTCTTAGCCATGCCAAATTTGCAACACCATTTTGAGATAGAGACTGATGCTAGAGGATATGAAATAGCAGCAATACTCATGCAAGGAGGAAGGCATGTGTGCTACCATTCATAATTGTTTCATGGAGAAATGCTTGGCTATCCCACATATGATAATGATCTCTTCGCAATTGTACAAGTAGTAAATAAGTGGAAGCATTACCTCTTGGGAAAAGAGACTATAATACACACATATCATCAACCCCTTCAATATCTACAAAGTCAGATCAAGATGCATCAAGTAAGACATTACAAGTGGTTAGGTTTCTTGCAGAAATTTCGTTTTTTGATTAAGTACAATAAAAGAGTCATGAATAGACTAGCATACATTCTCTCTCACCCACCATTAAAGAATATTTTAGCAATGGGAATGATAATGCAGCTTGATCCTTTCACTCATGAGCTTCTGAGTGGGGATTATGATGGAGATGAGGATTTCAAGGGATTCTACAAACAACTAAAGGAGAGGATGGTCATTGTCATGGAAGGAATTGAATTCCACCTCCAAGATGGGTTGTTGAATAAGTTGGACAAACTATGCATACCCCAGGACATAAGAGTTTAGTTGATGAGAGAAGAACACATTTCTAGGGTTGTTGGTCATTTTGGAGTGACAAAGATAGTGGTGAATATGTAGTGATATGTGTATTGGCCAAATATGTTGGAGTAGGTGGAAACATTTGTTATAGGTTGTGTTCTTTGCAGCACTAGCAAGCCAAACAACCAGAAACTTGGTTTGTGCATTCCATTTCCAGTACCAAAAAGGCCTTGGGAGAGCATATCCATGGATTTTGTTGGAGGTTTTCCTATGAATCATAGAGGCTATGATTACTTGTTCGTTGTGGTAGATTGTTTCAAAAAAATGTGTTTTCTTATTCCCTATAAGAAGACAATCTTTGGGCGAGAAGCAGATGAACTATTTTTCGACCATGTCTGGGTACATTTTGGATTTCCAACTTTCATTATTTCTGATCGGAACAACAAATTCTTGGGTAGATTTTGGAAATCACTTTGGGAAAGAATGGATACCAACTTGAAGTATTCTACTGCTTTCCATCCTTGAACTGATGGAAAAATTGATGTAGTAAACATGACGTTGGTACAATTATTGATAGGGTACAACAACAAACATCCAAAGACTTGGGATGAGAAAATGATCTACATTCAACATTCTTACAATAGAGGACTTCATTCTTCCACCAATAAATCTCTTTTTGAGACTTTTTTTGGTTACTTACCTCCTTCACTATTGGATATTATTTATGGAAAGTAGAAGAAAGAAGCATAACTACAAGGAGAAGAACATAAGGCAAGCACATTCATGCACAATATCGGGAAGATACATCTAAGGGTTCAGGAGAAGCTAAAGAAGAGCCAAGAATTGTATAAAGTCGGACATGATCAACATAGGGAAGTTCATAAATTTTGTGTTGGAGACTAGGTGTAGATTTATCTCTATAGGGAATGTTTACAAGAAGAAACAAAGAAACTCAAGCCTCTTAGATACAAACCATTTGATATTATTGAACAAGTGAAGGAAAATGCCTTCAGGTTGAAGCTTCCACCTTATATGCAGATCAACTCAGTGGTGAACATGGAATATTTGAAGTTGTTTGAACCATCCACGCTAGATGAGGAGGAAGGACATCAGGTAATTCCGACTGTTGAATACCTTTCACCTCATGGACTTGAGGAGTTGAAGGAATACATAGTTTTGCAGCACAAGGAGAAGACAACTTGGATAGTGTTAGCACTAGAAATCACCTCTAGATTGCGTCAGAGGTAAGCCTGATACCCATCAGTTTGTATGTCATGGTAAATAGTTTGAAGGGTGGTCTAATGGATGCAGTCTCAAGATTATATCACTTTAACTCAGAAAATCAGGTTGGTATGCCTAAGGCAAGTGAGGTCTTGATATAACTTTAGTCAGTAAGTTGCAGTAAAGGGTGAGTAGGGGGAAGAACTGGTGAGGAGATCTAAGGGCCTACTATGGACATCCGGTCTTCCAACAGCCTAAGGAAGGAAAGCTTCAAGAACGAGATCTTCTTGGACTCAAAGCTTCAGACACTAAGATATGTCAAATGACACAGTTACAACAACATGATGATCAAACCTTCAACACAATACCATTGCAACATCTCGACTGGATCCTCCATGCCCTAGATACTTAGTATGAGAGGGGATAAGATAACATGAGAGACTAATTAAAACTGGTAAAAATATTGCAGTGATCAAACCTACATCACAACAACATCACAAGCCTCAACTGGATCCTCCAATTTCGAGTGTCTTAACACAGTGTTTATGGAGAGATGGAAAGAAGTTGACTTTCATTAAACAAGAAGTCTCAAATCAGTTACATAACCAAATAACTAGAGGCCTCGTTAAAAATTTACAAGCGGGAGCGTAGCTCTACCATCACTTTACAAAATATCAAAATTGAGCATTTATACTTAAAGCAAAAATCACAGAAGCATAATCGAGAAGATGCATTGAAGGCATTACGTGTGCATGCTTCCTGTCGGATTGTGCATACAGTATCTGATCAGATGTGAATTTCGATCAGAGGCAAGCAATATTTAGAATGGACCTGTTGATGAGTTGAGTAACTGGCGGTCCTTTCCTGCACTTTCTACTTATGGAAGAAACGATGTTCAACCACCGCCAACCACCTTCATAACTGCTTCATTGGGATCAGGGAAGGATCAAGTCAACTCTGCACCTATAAGACATGGAAGCCTCAACATTCGACGTCTAGATCTGAGCTGGATGATTATGGGGAAGCCTGATGACAGACGTGGTTGTTGAAGAAGTGATTGGTGCACTCGGTATGGAGTAGCAGGCGGAAGATAGCCAGGTGGAAAGGTGTGGATGGACGAGGAGACTAAGGATAGAGTGGGGGCCACATAAGTGGGGCTGAGATGTAATGGGATGGAGGCGATGTGGAGCGAGGTGGCACAGGTGGCGAGAGATGAGAAAGGGATAGGTACCAGAGGGATGCTGAGTGAAAGACATATGGTGGGAGTGAAAGTGATGAGGGGCGGCCACTTGTCGACCCGGGATAGGACACTATATACACACGCACATATCGAGGCTGTGAAAAGTGGTTTGGAACCTCCCCGCTTTTGGGCCCGATGTGTGTCTTTGGCCGACACGTAGCACCTTCACAAACCACAACTATTTTCCCTGGCCTGCTTTACCTTTTTTATCTTGTGCACATGTTGAGGCCACGATATGGCCATTGACCATTGATCTGGGGTGCTCAACTCTCGACTGCCCAGATCTACATTGGCCTTATCATGTCATGCCAAAATGTCTCATCACTCCTCCGACTTAGGATATAAGACAAAATGTGGGTTTTTTGCCCATTTTCTTTCATTCCTTCGCCAAGAAACCAACTTCTTAGGAAAACAACCCCCCCTACAAATAAATGTGATAATATTAGGCTCCACGAGGGATGGCTTGCTCCCTATGAGATACCAAGAACTCTTCTGCAGTTCTAGTGCCTTACTGTTGGGATATGGAGTCGCCTATAAAACCGATAATAAAAAAAAAGAAAAACAATATTTACAAAAAACATGGGAGCCAATTATGGCTCAAATAAAGAACTTCTTGAGAAAATGCTCGTTTACAGGGATACCAAATACTTGATCGCCCTCCAAATTCTACAACCTGTATGTATTATTTGGATATATCTTAGATATTTTGAAGGGCCCGATCCACAGGGCTTGAAACTTGATGTGCTTTCCTCTGCCCTACTTTGGCGTGTCCCATTTGAGAACCAGATCTCCCAATTGGAATTCCTCCTTACTTTTCTTCCTATCGAAGGCTGGCTTGATTCTCCGTTGTCAATCATGCGCTTTGTATATCATCTATTCTCTGGTCTTCTGCACTTCTACCAGTTGATGTATCCTTCTAATCATATCATCAATCCCTTCTTGGCAGTCTTGGAAGAATTTCGCTATAGGCAGGGCAAGGTGAGAAGGAAAATTTGTTTCATCCCCATAGACAAGATGGAAAGGGGAGAGACCCAAGGATCTCTTCATCGTCACTCGATCGACCCACGGAGAAAACTTAAGCTTTGAATCCCATGCTTTTGTATTGTCCTCTAGTAGTCTTTTGATGATCTTTATCAAGATTTTGTTAGAGGACTTTGCTAGTCCATTTCCCTAGGGGTAGTAGGGGGTAGAGTGGATCAATGAAATTCTAAAATACTCACAAAATTTGACCAATGGTTTGGCCTTGAAGGATGCAGTGTTATCAATGATGATTCTATTTGGACAACCAAACCTTGCCATAATATCTTCAATAAAACCTATGATGACTTTGTGAGAAGTGCTCCTTGTGGGAATAGATTCTATCCACTTGGTAAAATAATCTATGACAGTTAGGATCCATCTATGCTAACCACTTGATCCAGGCTGTATTTCCTCAATAAAGTCTAGGCCCCACTGCTAAAATGGTCTTGAAGCTACTACAGGCTTCAATGGAAAATACTTGAGTTGTTGCTTCCCTGAGAATTTATGGCATTGGATACAAGCTCTGATTTTTGCACAGACATCAGTGAATAAAGTGGTCTAGTAGTACCCAAACCTGAGAATTTTCTAGGCCGTGGTCTTGTAGAAATGATGTCCCCCACATAGGCTGCTATGAAAATCAAATATAATCCCTTGGGCCTCTTGTGGGTCTAGACATCTTAGAAGCAGTTGTAGGGGGTATTTCCAATACAAGACCTAGTCAATAAGGAAATATCTAATTTCTTTGAGCTTTAAATCTCTTGCCTTTCTTTTTCCCATACCATCAGGGGGCTTTAACTCTTGCATAAAAAATATAATATCTTTATACCAGGTGCATTATGCCATTGGAGGGCTATCCCGAGAACTGTTATCAGGCGACTTAACCTGTTGATATTCTGAGTAAGTGTTGATGAAATTAACCCCCAAATATTTACAATTAGATTCAACCAACAGTGTGGCTAAACCTTGACTTTTAACTAGTTTGGTGGGTTTTATTTCGAAATCGAATTCAAGGATCTTGGCAATCCACATTCTCCTTCTCCCGTCTATACCAGGCTGAATGAGAATGTCTTTCACAGAGGCTAAAGGAACATATGAAATGATATTTGAATGCAAAACATAAACCTTGAAGGATTTGAGGGATTTCATAAGGGCATAAGCCTGTTTCTCCATGATATCATATTTTACCTCTGCATCTCTCAATGCCCTGTTGAAAAATGAAATTGGTTGCTCTAGCCCTTCAACATTCTTCTGCAGCAAAACATCTGCCACCGTATCAAAATAAGCAAAAGAAAAAATCAAAAAATCCTTGGAACAATTAGGGCTAACAAGCACAACTACCTCAGTAAATTCCTTCTTGATCTAGCTGAAGGATTCCTAGGACTCAGTAGTCCATTTTACTTCAATTCCCTTTCTGAGCATGACTGTGATATGCTTCACTAGTTCAAAAAAAATTGAAACAAACCTCCTCAAGAAATTAATTTTTCCCAGGAAAGACTTAACTTCCTTCCTGGATTTAGGAAGTGAAAAGTTTTGAATAGCTTCCACCCTGCTTGAGTCAATTCTGACCCCCTCAGTTGATACTATGTGCCCCAGTAATTTCCCTTCCTTCATGGAAAACAATGATTTCTTGGGATTTAAAGAGAGACCGAACCTCCTGCATTTCAAGAAGACCTTCCTCAGATGACAACAATGTTCTTTATCATATCTAGAAAAGACTGTTATATCATCCATATAGATGATCATAAACTTATCCTTCTCCCCAATGAAGGCGATGTCCATGGCTCGCTGAAAGGTTGCTCCTGCGTTCATTAATCCAAAGGGAATTTTAGCATACATGAATGTGCCCCATGGAATGGTGAAGGTTGTATTCTCACTGTCTTCAAGTAGGACAGAGATTTGATTGTAGCCAGAAAATCCATCAATCATGGAAATCCCGKATGCACCTATCACCCTCTGCAGTATATGTTCCATCTTTGGCAACAGGTAATTGTCTTTCCTAGAGCTCCTGTTCAGATTTCGGAAATCAACAAAGAGTMTGATTTCTGCACTCTTTTTCCTCACTGGGACCATTTGGCTACCCACTCATAATATCTCAAAGGCACAATAATATGAGCATMCAAAAGCTTCTTCACCTCCCTTTCCATAATAGGCARCAACAAGGATTTATTTGTCTTAATTTCTGCCTAAATSGCTTGGCCTCCTCTTTCAATGGGATCTTGTGTTCAATGAAACTGGTGTTATATGTTCTGACATGTTTGTATTTCCAATCAAACACATCAGAAAATTCCTTTAATAGCTCAGTATACTTGGACCTCTGCTCTCTTGACAAGYTGCTTGACAATTTGAAAAAWTTTGGGTCCAGTTTTGTGCCAATATTKCACTCAGCCACATCAATGTCATCTTTTGAGATTTTACCCTTTATTTCCACATCATTTATGTCAAAAATACTTTCCAAAGGAACCAACCCCTTTGGKATGTGATTGTTGGGTAGTTGGAMAATGTGACGTTGAACAATCTTTTTCAAGAAAACATTAGGATGAGGCTCTATTTCAAAGTCAAGATCTTGATCAATGTGCAATACAAAAAACTCCTCAACAGTTTCTGGGAATATTTTGATTTCAAGATCATCCTCAAACACTTTCCAATGCTTGACATTGTCAGGTATAGAGGGTCTATATTTCACTTTGACATCATACTTGAGTTTAGGTGGCAGAGGGACATTGAAATTGCTTGCTGAAACAACCATGGAATCGGTCATGGCATTATTTTCCCTTAGAATAAATGAAATGTTGAAAGCCAAGAAAAAACTGTCAATGAGGTCCCATACTTCATTTCTATAGGTAATGAGCCTAGGATGCTTAGCCTGATACATATTTCTAATTTGTTTAACAATTAATTATGCATCTCCAAACACAGATATTTCCTGGATCCCCATGTCTTTTGCAGCTCTTAAGCCCAAAATGAGATCTTCATATTCTGCCAGATTATTGGTATCTTCAAATTCCAGTTTGTATGATAGAGATATGGCTTCCTAGGATGGTGAAACCAAGACTACTACAACACCATCAAAATACTTAGAGGAGGCTCCATCAAAAAACATTTTCCAAACAGAGGTGGTGTAGAAAGAAGCTTCATGAAAAACCATGGACTATTTTTTGAGCTTTAAAGAAAGCTCAGGAGCATCAATGAACTGCAAAAAAATTCCCCCCAACTCGGTGTCAAGTGAAAATCTAGGATGGTTGGTGGGGTCAGATTCATCAATAATAATGTAGGCCAACTGAGCTTCTCTGTACAATCTTCTATGCTCCCATCCAAACACAGGAATGGTAGAATATGTGAGGTCCATCTGCAAGGTTCCCCCAAGCCTTTTAATCCAAGATCTTGACAAAAGAATGCCAATCTTGGGAGGAACGTTAGCCACCAAAATATCCATGACCACACTTTTCATGGGTAGCTGAAACAAGATCACAACTAGATCTTTGATGACCCCAAGACATTGCACCCTCCTTGAATCAAAAGAATATAAATCATGATAAGATTTTGTGATCTCTAATCCAAGATCTTCCATAAATATTTTGGGAATGGGATTATGAGATGCCCCAGAGTCCATCAGACAATTATGCAACACCTTATCATGTATGTTCAGTGATGTATAGAAGGGAGGGGATGAATCACCTCTATCTTCTACCATGGGACCTAATATAATTGTTGGCTTCTCCTCTTGGATATTTACTGAGTTTGTGGAATGGAAAGATGGATCAGACTGCAACAACTTAGAGAGGGACCTTTTGAAGTCTTCGTGATTGACTAGCTCTGAAAGGGGAACATGGATTCTAATCTTTTGAATTTCATGTTCAAAGTTAAAATAAGAAGGGGGCTTCATAATTTCTCTTACCTCTGGGACAAGGTCTTTGGCTATTGGTGGAGGATTTTGAACCTTCTTTTCTTTGTTGTTGTTTGTTGCATATTTAGTGTTTTTTCTTATATGGAAGGCTGATCATGGATGGCATACTTTACTTCTTTCTTCTTTGACCTAAGGTTATATTTATTTGGGCTTCTATTAGTTTTCTCCCCCTTACTCAGCTCATTTATTTGGCTGTCTAAGAGGGATTCCTCATATGCAAATTGATTCAAGTGAGGGAATGGGGAGGTGTCTCCAAGACAATGGATTTCAGGATCTAGCTCTTCCTCCTCTCCTTCTTCATCAGAAACAAGGTTATTTTGAAGAGGGTTTTGAATTTTTTGATCATCCTTATCTTTGCTTCTAGGATCTCTTGGCATAAACTAAGGAACAACGTTATTCGACTTCCTGAAGTTGTCTCTGTTATCAATATTTTGAGGATTTATGTATGTCGGCTTCCCCTCTACTTCCAACCTTTCCATCATAGTTGAAAGTGATTTTAGTAACTTGGTTACTTCATTGATTTGAGCGAGGGAAACAGAGGAACCGGAGGTGGATACTTCAGATTTTTTTCTTGGTATGTCTCTATCATCCTTATTCCTGAGTCAATTAGCTGCCAACACATTGGATTCTACTTCCTAGGTTGCATCTTGCATATGAGACAAAGAAGTAGCTCTTCTTTCTCTGAGCAGGAGGCAGAAATCAGGGTCAAAAGCACTAGCATAAGTGATTTTGGTAGAGGCTTCTGTAGGCTTTATTTCAGTAGGGATCTTATTGTACATTTTATTGAACCTTTTGGAGAAGTTAGAGACTGATTCTCCCTCTTTTCTCTTCAGAGACCCAAACTCTGTGATGTAATACATAAAGTATTTTTTATCACCCCACTGTCTCAAGAAGGCATAATATAGAGTCTCAATCCCAACAATGGATTCAGGGGTCAAACCTCTGAACCACTTTCTAACCTCACCATCGAGGCTCTACACAAAGACTCTCATCTAGACATCTTCATTTTTTATATTTAGATTGTCTGCATAACTGTAGAAGGCAGCAAGGTGCTCTTCAAAAGTTTTATCCTCTTCTCTAGTGAACTTAGGCATATATTTCAGGTAATCTCCAGCAGGGAGAGCATTAATTGGCTGAGGTAGGACCAAAGGGGCATATCTTGCAACCACTATGGAATCCATTTTGTTTCTAGGGGGATTGGAAACTGCGATAGGGATATGAGGTGGAGGAGAACTAGGAGGTGAAGGTGTTAGAATAGGGGAGACTAGAAATGAGTTTCCGAGGGGAAAGGGAAACAACATAGGATTTGGAGAAAAGGTTATCAGGCTTGGGGGAACAGAGGTTTCCCTTTCTGTGAAATCAGTAACTCTAACGGAAGGAGGAGTGGTAAATCTCGGGGTAGGAAACTATTCTGAGGCACTGGGTATAAACCACGGTACAATTTCAGGAGAGAGAGGAGTGACAATGGTTTCTCCCTCCAATCCCAGGCCAGGAGGGGAAAACTCAGTAGGAACACTCCCAAAATTTAAAGTTCGGGGAACTCCAGTAGAAGGTATACTAGTAGAATGAGATGTAGAAATTGGAGTTCCTATAGGAGGATATTGAAAACCATTAGAAATGCCTGGTTCAACAATAGAGGTACCTCCATGAAGGGTCTTTCCTTTTATAATAATCTTCTTTGGGTCAACTTCAGGTGTTGCTAAAGGTAGTTGTGGGGTAGAACTCATGTGTCTACCTCTAGAAGCCACAACTGAAACAGTGGATTCACCTTAATGGAGTCACCACAGTGGAGTCACCAGGTGCACAGTTGCAATCTTGATGTACTGGGCTATGATGCACCTTCAGAACCAATAAGCTTTGTCGTTCAATCCCAGGGAAAATATTCAAATTTTTCCCTGACAAAGATGCCATAAATTTTAGCACCATAAGTCACCTCTGGATTACATCAGAGGTAAGCCTGATACCCATCAATTTGTATTTCACAGTAAATAGTTTAAAGGGTAGTCTAATGGATGCAGTCTCAAGATTATATTTCTTTAACTCATAAAACCAGGTTGGTATGCCTAAGGCAAGTGAGGTCTTGATCTAACTTCATTCAGTAAGTTGCAGTAAAGGGTGAGTAGGGGGGAGAACTGGTGAGGAGATCTAAGGGCCTGTTGTGGACATCTGGTCTTCCAGCAGCCTAAGGAAGGAAAGCTTCAAGTACGAGATCTTCTTGGACTCAAAACTTCAGACACTAAGATATGTCAAATGACACAGTTAAAACAACATGATGATCAAACCTTCATCATAATACCATTGTAACATCTCGACTGGATCCTCCATGCCCGAGCTACTCAGTATGAGAGGGGATAAGATAACACGAGAGACTGATTAAAACTGGTAAAAATATTGTAGTGATCAAACCTACATCACAATAACATCACAACCCTCAACTGGATCCTCCAATTCCGAATGTCTTAACACAGTGTTTATGGAGAGATGGAAAGAAGCTGATTTTCATTAAACAATATTTCTCAAAGCATGTATATAACTACAGAACCAGAGGCCTCGTTAAACATTTACAAGCGGGAACGTAGCTCTACCATCCCTTTACAAAATATCAAAATTGAGCATTTATACTCAAAGCAAAAATCATAGAAGCATAATCGAGAAGCTGCATTGAAGGCATTGTGTGTGCATGCTTCCTGTTGGACTGTGCACACAGTATCTAATCAGACGTGAATTTTGATTAGACAGAAGCAGGATTTAGAATAGACCTACTAATGAGCTGACTAATTGCTGTTCCTTTCCTGTGCTTTCTAATTATGGAAGAAACGACGTTCAACCACCGCCAACCACCTTCATAACTTCTTCATTGGGATCGAGGAAGGCTCAAGTCAACTCTACACCTGTAAGACGTGGTAGCCTCAACATTTTTCGTCAGGATATGAGTTGGATGATTACGGGGAATCTTGATGACAGACGTAGCTGCCGACGAAGTGATTGGCACACTAAGTATAGAGTAGCGGGCAAGAGATAGCCAGGTGGATAGGTGTGGATGGACGAGGAGACTGAGGATAGAGTGGGGGCCACATAAGTGGGGTTGAGGTGTAATGGGATGGAGGCGATGTGGAGCGAGGTGGCATAGGTGGAGGGAGATGAGAAAGGGACAGGTACCAAAGGGACGCTGAGTGAAAGATAGATGGAGGGAGCGGAAGTGATGGGGGCAGCCACTTGTCAGCCAGGGATAGGACACTACGTGCATAACCGCATATCGGGGCTGTGAAAAGGAGTTTGGAACCTCCCTGCTTTTGGGCCCGATGCATGTCTTTGGTCGACACGTAGCACCTTCACAAACCACGACTGTTTTCCCCGACCCACTTTACCTTTTTTATCTTGTGCTCATGTTGAGGCCCTAATATGGCCATCGACCGTTGATGTGGGGTGCTCAGCTCTTGACCACCCAGATCTGCACACGCCTTATCATGTCACGCCAAAACGTCTCATCACTCCTCCGACTTAGGATATAAGCCAAAATGTGGGTTTTTTGCCCATTTTATTTCATTCCTTCGCCAAGGAACCAACTTCTTAGGAAAACAACCCCCCCTACAAATAAATGTGATAACACATAGGACAAAATGAAATGTGGCAGATTGGTCTCAAAGGATAGACTGCAAGGAAATCGAAGTGGTATGAGAGGAACCAGATCACAAGAAAGTTCCCTCATATATCCTTAGGATCTTTTGGGGATCAAAATCATCCCAATGGGGAGGTGTGATCCGAATCAGATATGACAAGAACAATTGCCTATCGGCACGAGACTCTAAGATGATCATCACAGACATTGTTAAGGCTATGGGCGATGAAGGAGATTGACTTGTTGGCGTGAAGGGGCCCATGCCATCACGTATGATGCACATTTTGTATGTGATATATGTTAAGTCATAAAACATATTGTAAATAAATAATAAGGCTTCATGAGACTGTTTCCATGTGGGAGAAAATATAAACAAATAAAGAACGTAAAGAGTAACATATTGAAGAGAAGTTGAAGCATCAGGGACACGTGACCTTCCATCTAACCTCTTAGTCGACACAATCTTCTATAAGATGTCTCCCCATAATGGATAAGGGGTTCTTTGGCTATGATTTATGTAGAGAGGCTTCTCATATGTTATCGAGGAGCATATACATGTACCAGAGAGCCTGTAACTTGCCCATTGTTGAATAAATAAGAGCCCGGTCAAAGCCAAAAAAATGTTGGTTTTCCCATTTGGGTTTCCAGGGTAAATTATGAGTTTATGTGTGATGATTGTCATGGTTTATAATTGCTTATTAATGGTTAATTTTTGCATTGTAATTTAATGGTTTTTTGTGCTTTATTTAGAAAATATAATTTCGTACCAGTTATTATCTAAACTTGTTTTATATGAATATCGTCGTTATGGGTGTGTAAGACAAACTAAAAAATATTTAACCATAGTTGTGCATTGAATTTTGGGTTGGGAATCAATGGTCATCCTTCCTGACCCATTGTGAATTCAGTGGGGGTTTCTATTTATTTTTTTCCAGTCACTGAGCTCATTCGCGACCTCATTGGGCGTTTTTCCTTTTCCTAAAAATCATACATGGCCTATATATAGAAAGTCAGGTTTGTCTAGGTTTTCATTAGCCACCATTGGACCATATACACATTTTGAAAATTTGATGGCTATCAAATTTTCGCCAAAACGTTTTGCTCTGTCGTTGAATGCCAAACCGACTTCCAAAACATTTTTTTTTGTCGGTGAACATTAAAATCAACCTGCATACATTATGTTAATCGAGGAACATTAGAATCGACTCCCCTATGTTTCCTTGTTGATGTGGGATTACCAAATTCTCCCTTGGGCATTTTTATACAGTGGGGGTTATCGGGAATGCCTGTAAAATGTTTTTAACCATCGTGGGTTGTCAAATTCATCTTCCAAACGTTCTCATCAGCGATTGGTTGCTAAATTAGAATTTCCAAGTTTTCCTCTTCGTCTTTGGTAGTCGAACTTGACCTTTAATTATTTATTTGGAACCCAAGTCGACCATTCTGACTGAGCTTCAATCTTGGTCGAATTCCTGTCTTGCATTTGACCGACAAGCATCTTTGGTTGACAGAATCTTCCCTCTATTCAACTTTTGGTATCTTTTGGTTGGTTTTGGTTATCTTGGTCGACCTAACTTGGGTCAATTCAATTTTGGTCAATTTGCTTCAACTTTGACCCGACTTGCAATTTATGACTCATTTTTTTTTCGACTTGACCTCCAAGGTAATTGAATTCACTTCTACTTGGACCAACCCGACTTGACTCATTATTTTTTTTCGACTCGACTTGTGGCTTGATTGGTCGAGTTTTTCCCATCATCCAAAGTGCTAAGATAATATTCATTTTTCATAGAATTATGTGTTGGTCATATGGATAGGCTATAAGACTCTCGTTTACGAATCAGATGGACTCTAATGATAGTTGGATGTGGTTACTTACCCCTTTGAGAGAATGATAAACTCACTTTATCCAAAGAAAAATACTATGTGAATTCCATGAGAAGAAATGGTACCAAATAGGTGGGATTGGGATTCCATTTCCCTCTCATTTGGTGCCCCACTAAGGCATACAAAACAAATTTATAGTGGGATGAGTTTGCAGAGATAACTCAATGGGTTCAAGTGGATAGATATTTCGGTTTCTATACCTCGGAATAATTTGGTCATCCAACCTTTAATTGGAGTGACCTCCATTCTGGACTTCTTGAATGAGAATAACGGGTTGCATGAGTACATGCAACAAGTTTTGGTGGGGAGATCATGAGTCTCTAAAATGACATCATTTCTTCATATATATATATCGAAAACTTATCCCTATTGAGTCCATGTTTTCCTTAGGAATTATTAATTTACCAACGATTTGGCTCATAAGGTTTATTAGATATTAGTGGATTAATTTTTAAAGTTTTTTTCTTATTTATGAAAATCTAGGGAATGTTTGGATTGTTGCTATGGACTTGTTTAACTAAGTGTTATGTCACATGCTAAATTTACATGGGAATCGTTCTTCAACTATTCAACCTCCCCAATGCACACATATTATAAACATGACTACATTTGGGGGGCATAATTAATGAGAGACCTCAAAGGTTGAGACAAAGCACCAACAAGAGATACTTGCTAAATAGATTAATACAATATCAGCAATGTACCAGCCTTTGGCATAGATCCTAGACATATTGTTTGGGTTCAGAGTGTTCAAACATATGAGGCGTCTAAGAAGTAACTAATATGCCCATCCTTAGTGCAATTCTTGGAATAAGTCTCAGGGAATATTGTTCTAATTCAATATGTTTGAAATTCCAAGGGAATAGAAGGTTGTGATCATGAAAAAGATCACAGCCTCTCCAATCTCAAGATCCAATCACGTGATGGAGAGCATCTAGATTTGTTTTGGTTGTTATATGTCATTAACTATATGGTTATTTACTATCATGTATTCAAACTTATATATACAAGTCACTTACTCCTGAGATTAGGATTATTTTTTTGTCACTAGATCAAGAATCTCCTTCTTATAAAAATCACCAGGCATCAGTAAAATATCAGTCAATTCAAGTACTTAATTTTGTGCAAATAGTACACAGTGTCTCGCAATTTATTTGGAACCTATGGTTGATAAAAGTAAATGTACATATGTTCTTATAAAAAAATCACTATCACCTCTCCTCCTTCTTCACCCAAAAATCTACTTTGGGCTATGTTGACGATAAAAATCGCAATGAGGATTTTGCCTGCAAAGTATTGCTAAAGCCTCTAATTATAAGCTAACCACATATATAATACTATTAGGTGGGACCCCCTTATAGATTGGAGTATCATATTTGGTTATTATTTGATGTTTATGTTGTTTTTCGAGACTGCTTACAGGTTTGAGCATGATTGATGTTCAAATCGTGGTTCTATTCGCAACAAATGGATGATGGATAATTCATGATATGTGTGGGTTTCATGTCATGAGTGTTGATACTGAGAGGGGGGTGAATCAGTATCAAGTACAATTTAAAACCTTTTTCAAATTATACTTAAACCATTCAATTATATCCAATGATCAATGAACAATAATATAAGAGTTACACCAATACACCACAATACACCATGCACAATATATGAGAAATAATCAATAGTTATTGTTCAAAGGAAGTAATGACTTCCAAAGGTAGCTACAACTTCCAAATGTAAAGGGAGGGATAAAACTCCAAGAGGAAGATACAATCCTCCAATATCAAGAGAGAGTTGAACTCTCCATCCTTGCCCCTTCCTTCAACCCAAGAATATATGAGAGATATAAAACTTTACATTAAATCATCACCATCAACCAATCATCACATAGAACCTGATAATGCTTCCTAAGACTTCTTCAATTTCTACAATTCTTCAATTCTTAGAGTACTTTGATCCTATAGACAATATTACTCAATGTATTCTCTGAAACTCCTCCAAGTTTCACTCCTTGAATCCTCCCCAAAAAGAAGTTATAGAGAGAATGGTAGACCTTGTTCAATTTTGGTTTATTCAGGAGACTGAACTTGTACAGAATGCCTCGCGCTCAATATTTACCATCAGATTCTGAAACTTGCACACAAGAAACTACAGTCTATAATATTTCCAATTAAATTTGTTCCACATCATTTGGATTCTCGATGAAGAATTTATGACTTTTTTACTCAGAACACTTGTTTATTGACTAGCTTCAGGACTGGTCACAAACCCTATATTCCACATAGTGTATATCCATAATTATAAAGAATCAAGCTATGAACTTGTTACCATAGGTACCTTGATATGTTTTCGCAATACCATATTAATTTCACCATCTGAATCGTTCTATAAAACAAGTTATAGCAAAAATGATAAGATGACCTGAAAATAACATACCTTAGAACAAATCACCAAAAGACTTCATCCTCCCTTGAAATCTGGCCTTCTTTACTTATGATTTCCTTTGAAATTCGACTTGTGTATCAAATGAATGTATAATGATATTTATTTATACCATTTATGTCACTTTCTTTTAACATTAGGGCTGACCTGGGACTTTCTTGTTTTGTAATTCTTTTCTTTAATTATCTTCGGGGCCTACATGTACTTCCTTCTTCAATTCACTTTGTTATCTTCAAAAATTAATTTATCCTCAACCATGAGGATCCACATGACATGCCACATGCCACCAGAAACAACATGATGTATACTATCCATCCATGGGTGTTGTATCTGCATGTGCATTTTCCTTCATGTCCAAATACCTTCATCAATCTTGTGATCCAAAACCCATGACTAGGGTTGAAATCAATGACAACAACCAATCTTCCAACAATCTCCCCCTTTGTTATTGATGGCAACAATCATGCTCCCCCTATCATCATGATCCCAATTTCTCTCCCCCTTTGACATCAATGGAAAAGGGTGGGGCTACTCCCCCTGACTTTAATGGAAAAAGGTAACTCTCTTCTTTGGGGTTGCTCCCCCTGAACATATAACATTTAATAACACTTCATTTTTATGGTCTCTTTCTTCCTTGGAGATTTTTCATGGTTTTAGAACATATATGTTACTTGGTCTTCTTGTTGTAGTTGAAACCAATCTTCTTGAGTTATTTTCTATGATTTTACATTTTCGGGAGTCAAATGTAATAGTGTATCCTTGATCACACATTTTACTAATACTGAGTAGATTGTGCTTCAAGTCTTCAACCAATAGGACATTCTTTGCTTTTACATTTTTTTCTTCCAAGCTCTACTGCACCTTCTCCAAGTATTTTGGCAGATGAGTCATCTCCAAATGCAACATTGCCACCCTTTCTCTTCCAGCTGATGATTTTTTCTTGATCCCCGGTCATGTGTGAAGAACATCCACTATCTATGTACCATTCATCTTCTTCTTTACATTCTTCAGCGGTCAATG
>ML779702.1:108119-123914 GCA_009831015.1 Picea engelmannii | reverse complement strand
AGTACTCTGATCCTATAGATAATATTACTCAATGTATTCTCTAAAACTCCTCCAAGTTTCACTCCTTGAATCCTCCCCAAAAAGAATTTATAGAGAGAATGGTAGACCTTGTTCAATTCTGGTTTATTCAGGAGACTGGACTTGTACAGAAAGCCCCATGCTCAATATTTAACATCAGATTCTAAAACTCACACAAAAGAAACTATAGTATGTACTCTTTCCAATGAAAATTTTCCCACATCATTTGTATTCTTGATGAATAAGTTATGATTGTTTTACCCGGAACACCTGTTTATTGACTAGCTTTAAGACTGGTCACAAAACCTATCTTCCACAGAGTGTATCTCCATAATTATAGTGAATCAAGATCTGAACGTTTTACCACATGTACCTTGATATGTTTTCTCAATACCATAGCAATTTAACCATTTGAATCGTTCTAGAAAAAAATTTATAGAAAAAATGGTAAGATGACATGAAAATAACATACCTTAGAACACATCACCAAAAGACTTCATCCTCCCTTGAAATCCGGCCTTCTTTACTTCTTATTTCCTCTGAAATTCGACTTGTGTATCAAATGAATGTATAATGATATTTATTTATACCATTTATGTCACTTTCTTTTAACATTAGGGCCGACCTGACACTTTCTTATTTTGTAATTCTTTTCTTTAATTATCTTCAGGGCCTACATGTACTTCCTTCTTCAATTCACTTTGTCATCTTCAAAAACTCATTTCTCCTCAACCATGAGGATCCACATGACATGCCACATACCACTGGAAACAACATGATGTATAATATCAATCCATGGGTGTTGTATCTGCATGTGCATTTTCCTTCATGTCCAAATACCTTCATCAATCTTGTGGTCCAAAACCCATGACTAGGGTTGACATCAATGACAACAACCAATCTTCCAACAATGAGGGCTTATGTGAACTGTTATTTCCATGCTAATTGCGCCATGATCTATTACATATTACAGATGCACAAAACATATTCTAGTCATGAAAAAAGATAAAAGGAATATGGAATAAATCTAGAGGAGTTATCCTATACTATGTTATGCTACATTATATACAAATGAAATTAAAAGGATTATTGTTAGTCCTAGCTAACGAAGTTAGTGGCTATAAGATTTATTGAGTTATATGAAAGCACATTTGATATGCATTATGGTATGGTTGGCAATGGTTAAATGTTATATGGGTGGTGCATTTGGCAAGTAATGTATGTTAGTTTCGATGCATAGATTAATTGAATGGATTAATGGATGGATGGTTCATGTGTACTAAGTGATTTAATGAGTAAAGGATGGAAGCGACATGCATTTGCTACACATCAATCCATACCTCTCCCCCTGGCCGTCACCCTAGCTTGGCTATTGTTCAATTGTTGTTCGTTGTGGCTAAGCTCCGATTTTCGGGCAAGGGAAGAACTTCTCGACCAAGCTCGCATTTTTAAGGATTTTTTGTTATAGGTATGTCTTTTTCACCATCCATGAACCTGATCTAGTTATGAAATAGATATTGGCTCGGTGATGTATGGGTCTATGCTTTTCTTGAGACTAGAAATTATATAAACTTGTGATATTTCTCTAGAATGGATTGTTGTGTGGTTTTCGTTGAAAATGGAAAATGATGGTTTAAGTCATAGTTTCATTGATTATTCTGAGTGGTATAAGCCATGAAGGATCTTTGTTGTTCTTATGAGTTTTTGTTGGGGGGTTCATTCAGTCCATACTTGTCGGCCATCTCCACACAGTTCTTGTCACCGTGCCCAGTTTTATTTGTTGTTATGGGGTTGTTGGGTTTGGTTTCAAACCACCTTGTGTCACTGCATATCGTTTCACCTGGGTATGGGATCATTTATGCTATTGGTGTCTGCATAGTCAGTTATGATGAATATTATGGCAAGGGGCTTGCTTTGGTGTTGATTGTTATTTCATGGCTCTGTTTTTATATCAACATTACTTGGGTTGATTGGAGAAAACCGCGAGGGTTATGCTCTGCATGTTCTCGGTGTTATTTATTGGCCCGTGAGGAACCTCTGCTCCTTTGTTCATAATCTCTCCTGCCTGGTGAACTGTCACCTTGTCTTGCAAAGCTATTGGTGATATGGCATGTGTGTCCACTGTGTTGTCTCAAAAGTTTCTCACTTGCTATTGGTGGTCGAGTCCAGTCTCCATATGTTGGTTCCACAGAGTGAACCCTTGATTATTCAAAGCCCGTTTTTAATAAATGGAGCCAGTTATATCCTGTCAGGTATATTGTTGATTGTTGTGAGTTGGTGGAGTATCGTCAACCGTGGTTGATTATTGGCTCGTTTCTGTTAATAGAGTTGCAAGTGGTTTTGATTTTTTTTGGTATCTAGTCACTGCATTATTTATTATAACAGTTGAATCGATAACTCAACAAGGTTAATTGGTTGATTCGAGAAATGAAGTGGGCACACAATCGCTGCCTCTTGTGTTGTAACAGTTGGATTGTTGACTCAACATCGTTTATGGTTTGATTGGGAGTATGCCTCTTTGCATTATGCATTGGGTTGTGTGTTTCCTACAACATGGTATAAGTTGAAATGACAGTTGTTGTTAATGTGTGTTTTGATTGCCGATCATGAGTATTGAAATTTAAAATCATGATAGTTGTGACTTGGTTGTCCACTATATATGTTTATAGATATCGTTTGATTACACCATCAAATATGGGCATGGGTTTTATAACAATATGGTTTCATTGCAATTTGATTATTAAATTGATTAGAGGAATGGAATCAAGCACGATTTTTGTGTCTGTGTTTGATTTGAGGAAATAATTCATGGACAACGGTTGATGTTTTGATGTTGAACAGAGTGGAAACAAGTGACTGTGTGTTCATTTGGAAATTGTTTTAAATATTAATTGGGACAAATGAGAAGAAACATAACTCTTATATAGGTTGTTTTGGAAGGAATATTATTTTGAGTTTGATGACACTATGTTAAAGATTTAATTGCGAACAGTGAGCAAGTTAATACACATAAATGATTAAATTATACACAGTAGTTGTTTAATTGATCACAATGATTATTTGGTTAGTGTTGAAACGTTTGCATTAAATACATAATGGTTTTGTGGATTACTTAATTAATTTTATGAACAATATCCACTCTTTTTCCCTACCATTATTTCACTTTTCGTTAATTACAATCTCCTCGCCTTCCCATATTCATTACTCACTCCCTTCTCCTAAAATTCAATTACAGTTAAGTGGGGCTCCATATTATGACAGTTGAAGATCACAGGGATGGATTACAATGATATGTTCTTTGGTTTACATTTTAGTTCATTGTTTTTTGTCGGTGAGCAGTAACCATGTTCTTTTCCCCCTCATTTTAACATTTTTCGCTCAATACAAACCCCTCACATATCCCATAACCTTTGTTCACCCCCTTCTCATTGACAATGATTAAACAATTTGTATGGATTGGATTTCATGGGTCTAATATGTTGTTGAGCAGGGATGATTTTAGGGGCTAAATTTCGTTCATGGGCTAATTTTTTGTGGTTTTTCCAAAAATGAAATTCGTTATTTTAAAAATGATTCGCCCAAATTCTATAGGATAAAACTATTTTACCTTAGAAATTTGAATATTTTTACAAAAATATTGCTAATTATTTATAGTTGGCATATGAAGGAGAATCATACTAAGGTTTGCTCTTGAGTTTTGTTGAGATAATTTAGTTTTCATTCATTCCTTAATTCATTAGAAGCCTAATTATGTTTTATGATATCATGGTCTTATTGTAGACAACAAGATTCAAGGCTGAATTACATCATTCAGACACTTGTTTTTCAGAGGTGTTGATCTATCTTTGATAGTTTGTGTAGACTTGTCTGTTTGTGAATTAGTTTTCATGATTGAAAAATACTATTGTGCAGAGTCTAGTGGGCAACAATCCGTGGCAAGTTGATCCATCTTTTCAAGTTCAGTTTTTGATTTTTTGTCAGAAGTCTTTTTGTATGTTTCATTAGGGACGTCTAAGTTTGACTTTGGTCCAAAATTTTCTAAGGAAATTTTGTAAAGATAATGATTCTTTGATGAATTGGAATGAAATAAATGATTACTTTATGTCTCATATGTGTTGATTATTGACTTGGTGTCTTTACTTCTATCTCTATGTTTATTTCAACATTTGATATATTCAGAAAATTACATAAAAAATGAGTTTTTCAGCAAGCTTTTAATTATAAAAAACAACCTAAGCACTTGTAAATAATACTTGTGAATTAGGATATCAGTTTTGATGGCTACAAACATAGGGTGATATTCCCGTCTATCTTTCTTTAGACAAGCAGGATCTGAAAATGTTTGAATAAGATCATTTCATATTTTTTCCTCAACATTTATTTGGCGACATACTGGGGAGATATTCAATATCTCTCTGGTTAATTTTTACGCTTGATTAGCATCGAATACATATATTTTTATGATATTGATTCTTTGATTGTTTTATTTTCTTAATGACTTTGCCTGTTGCAAGGCAGCCCAATATTGAGCCCAGTCTTCAAGATCAGACCAACATTGTTTTGAATTTTTTCAACACCATTTTAGACACTGCCAATACTCGTGTTGAGCTTAATCACTCATGGGCATCAATTGAATGAGATATTAGTGCCCAAGAATGTTGGGAAGCTAGACGTAGACAACCTAGAAATCAGCAGTAACCTTCTTGTTCCTTCATTTTTGGCTTTACTTTCATGTCCTTAGACTCTCGTGTTTCTAGAAAAAGAAGAGGCTTATCACCTGAAATTAATCCTATTGCTAAAATAGGAAGAAGGAATGTTTTTTTATCGACCCAACAAAGTTCTCTAAGGAGAACTTTGTCTAATTCATCCAATTTGTCTTTCTCCCCCTCACCTATCATCCACAAGATGACATCTAGTGGTGGCTCTAGTGGCACTGTAAGTGCTTCTTCCTCTCAGTATTCAACTTCGCCAGTGTTTGGTATCTTATATATCCACCATATCCCTATCCAATCTACCACAAATCCCACCAAAGTCATTAAAAGATACAAGCTTTTTCAGTTTGAAGAAGACGCCACAACCACACCATGGCATGTGACCTCTTCTCTTAACCTATCACTTGCTACTCGTCCACTTCCTAAATTCAAAGAGCATCTCCCTAGGTTCTTGAGAAATAAAACTGTGACTACAAATGTACAACTGGTGGCATTTTCTAATGCTTGTCACAATATAGGATCCAATGACAACGATACTTTCATGCGCTTATTTGTCAATTCCTTGGAAGGGAAGGCTGGGACCGATTTATTTGACCTTCCTCCTAAGATTCTATCTACTTGGGAGGAGTTAGTTTATTGGTTGAGATCCACCTATGGGCAGTATAAGACCCCAACTGAGAAGTTACGTGAGTACAATAACATCGCCTATAAGGATGGTGAGACCATCAAGTATTTCAACTTGCATTTCACTAAGTTATACAATAAAATCCATGAACTCATTTGACCTCAGAACCAAGCCACTTTCATGCATTATTATAATGCATTACCTTCCCCCTATCGTCATAGGATTGAGGAAAAATCCATTGATAATCTTGTTTCCGCTCTGCATACTTGTTTATAGTATGCAGAACAACTCGAAAGAACAGGTCTTCCCTAGGGAGAATTGGTTAAATAGAAAAACATGTCCGCCCTCTTACAACTAGTACAATATATGAATAATCATATGATATCATATGAGTGAAAGGGAAATGTCCCCCCTCTAACCTCTGAAGCTTCATCCTCTTTTGCACCCACCTTTAGGAATCCAATTGAAAATAAGTTTCATCCTAAAGCTCTCTTGCCTCGAAGTTGGTGTAAATTTTGTGAGGAACACCATGAGGAAGCCACATGTGAGGTAAGGAAGAGTGCTAGAGATAATATCTTTGGTAAGAGACAAGAAACTACCACCATTGTCCTAGATTTTGCAAAGCCAGAAGATTTCATGATCATCAATACTAGGAACAAATCCTATGCTCCCAAAGGAAAATATGATCCTCCCCAAAATTATTCTAGCCCGAGCTCATCTTCACCAGCTTCTATGGTTCAAGTTCCTAAGGTTCTTGAGAGTCAAGAAAAAACTCCCCCTCTCCCCTCTTCCAAATACAATATTCTAAATCAGTTGGCCAACATCAAAGCAGATGCCACCCTTTTGGACATGGTTGTCATCCCTAAACAACAGAGACATCTGAAACAATTCATGGAAGGAAGGGCTTCCATTGTAGCCAACCTCTCTGAAGAGGTGAATGAAGAGGATTCGTCTATAAATAAAGTAGGTGTACATAGCTTTAGATACCTTGTAAAAAATCCCCATTTTTTTTATTTCTGTAAAGATTATGGATAAAATCGCCCATTGTTGCCTCATTGATGGCGGTTCGGGCCCAAGTGTGATGTTGAAGATTATTATGGAAGTGCTAGGCTTGTCTTGTACAAATGAAAACACCAAAAGCATGCTCTCCTATAATAGTCTACAACAAACGACCATAGGTGAGATTAAAGATATGACCTTAGTTTTGTGTGCACACCCCTAAATAAGGACAACCATTAGTATTCAGGTAATTGAGATGCCAGTAAGAAATTACTCAATCATATTGGGAAGATATTTGCAAGATTTAATGGGTGGATACCTCTCACTCGATAGAACACATTTTTCCATTACTCGAAATGGTAAAAACATTATAGTCCTTAGAGAGAGAAGGATTTCACCTTACATAGAGAGTTTCCCACAACCTAATGTAAACTATATCAAAGAGGACCTAGGAGTGTATTCCATCTTTTCTGAGGAGGATAACATTCCCTTGGAACAAATTGATTTAGATGATGGTATGTGGCACATGCACTTTGATGGTTCATGCTCTAATGAAGGTAATGGAGCTGGCATTGTCTTGATTTCTCCTATAGTAAAATTCCATAACTTTTCTTATAAGTTGGAGTTTTCTTGCACAAACAATGTGACTAAATTAGAAGATTTATTATTAGGCATTGAAAACACCTATAATCTTAGTTGTGGTCACCTTTCAGTTTTTGGGGATTCTGAGCTTGTTGTGAACCTTGTATGTAAAATTTACTCTCCTAGCAACAAGTTGATGAAACAATACACCCAAACTTTTTGGGCGCTTATCTCAAACCTATTATCTTTGAAAATCACTCATGTTAAGAGGTAATTAAACTCGATGGTTGATCGATTAGCTATTTTTGCAGCCTCTCCTACTCGACAACTTCTATCGCATAGGCCTGATTGTACTTTTCAATCTTTATAACATCCACACATCCCTGACAATATAGAATCTTGGCAGGTCTTCCCTAATGATGAAATCATTTGTGCTTTATTTCAAAATGAACCTTTTAAGCCCAAGGAAATTATATCCATAGAAGATGACAAGATTCCTAAAGGCTCGACTCCACTAGAAAATTCATTTTCATCAAGTGATGTAGGAAATAAAGAGAAATAGAAAGAAGAGGAGTCAAAAAGGAAGGTGGGTGAAACCATCTGCTTGAACATTGGGACACCCGAGTTTCCAAATAATGTTGAAGTATTTGTCCAATGTTCTGATGAAGATAAGATGAAGTTTGCCAAGTTACTTGGCTAATTTCAAGATGTTTTTTCTTGGTCTTACAAGGATCTTCGTGGTTTTGATCATGGTCTTATACAACATGCCATCCCCATCAAGGAAGGCATAAAACCAGTTAGGCAAAAACAAAGACTTGTCAACCCTGCATTGGAAGAAACTATTCAAGGGGAGTTGGGAAAATCCTTGAAGGCTAGAATCGCCTTCCCGGTCAGGTACTCTGAATGGGTTTCCAAATTGGTACTTGTTCCAAAGGTCACTGATCATATTAGCTTTTGCATTAATGTTTTCACATTCAATCAAGATTTTATTCTGCAACAAGTTGTAAGGTCACAGATGAGGTGCTTACTTGACAACTTTTTGAGTTACAATCAAATCAAGGTAAAAGGGGAAGATGCTTACAAAATGACCTTTATCATTGATTGGGGTATTGTGACTCATGAACGTATTCTTTATGGATTACCTGATGCAAGTACCACTTTTAAAGGATCTATGCAAATAACTTTCAATGATTTGATCGATAAGATTAAGCATGTTTACTTGATGATCGAATCATACACTCTGAAGGACTATCGGTTGTATCAAAGCTTCAAAAACTATGGCTGGGTCCTTTAAAAATGGCTTCTGTCCTAGGTACTAAATCTTACATCCTAAAATGTTTACAGGAGTGATTATTCTCCTACAACACTAATGGTTCCCACTTAAAACATTACCTGGAACCAACTTGAAAAGTTTTAACGTTGTTTGGGTTTTCTGTATATTAGTAGTCTAGCTCTGCTTTCATTTTTTCCACTGTTTTCATTTTTTTTTTACAGTCGTTTGATTTTTGCTTTATGTTTTTAACAATTTCTTGTTGCTTTTACATTTGTATCATTTTATTTCTCTTGTTTTAAACTTTGCAATTTTAATTCTGCCATGATTTTTATGGCTTTTTTGTCTTTTAGTTGATTTTGGTCAAGAATAAGATGTTGGATCAATTCTGCCATAGTGACTTTCCTACAAGATATTGTTAGTCAATAAAAATCAAGCTTACATAGCTGTTATGATGTCCCCCCTGAAAGCAATTGAATTTGTTATCTACTTTCATTGTTGTCTTAAAAATAAATTGGTTATCTCTCACTTCTGCTTTCCATTTATTCATCCATTTGAAAATTTAAAAGAGAAAGTCCATAATTTTTTTTCTTGAAGTAAAGAGTAAATTCAGGTCAAGCTATTATGCATACAGGGATAAACCCCCTCATACTAAACATTTTTCATGAGTTATTCCCAAATTCCCAGTCATTTTTCCATTAAATCTGCTCACTTCACCCTGTTGCATAATCTTCCTGTTATATCTTCTTCACCTAATGTTCTTGGTCTGCGAAACCATGACTTTTGAGTTCTAAATCTATTGGGAAAAAAATTCCCTGTGAAGTCGCCAGTTTGTTGACGATAAAAATCGCAACGACGATTTCGCCTGCAAAGTATTGCTAAAGCCTATTATTGTAAGCTAACGATATATATAATACTAGTAGGTGGGACCCCCTTTCAGATTGGAGGATTAAATATGGGTCTTATTTGATGTTTATGTTGTTGTTCGACACTGATTACAAGTTTGAGCATGATTGATGTTCAAATGTTGGTTATATTTGCAACAAATGGACGATGGATAATTCATGATATGTGTGGGTTTCATGTCATGAGGGTTTATGTGAACTGCTATTTCCATGCTAATTACACCATGATCTATTACATATTACACTTGCACAAAACATATGTTACTCATGAAAAAAGATAAAAGGAATATGGAATAAATCTAGAGGATCTATCCTATACTATGCTATGCTACATTATATACAAATGAAATTAAAGGGATTATTGTTAGTCCTATCTAATGAAGTAAGTGGCTATACGATTTATTGAGTTATATGAAAGAACATTTGATATGCGTTATGGTATGGTTGGCAATGGTTAAATGTGATATGGGTGGCAAATTTGGCAAGTAATGGATTTTAGTTTCGATGCATAGATTAATTGAATGGATTAATGGATGGTTGGCTAGCGTGTACTAAGTGATTTAATGAGTAAAGGATGGAAGCGACATTCATTTATTGCACGTCACTCCATACCTCTCCCATTGGTCATCACCCTAGCTTAGATATTGTTCAATTGTGTTTGATATGGTTAAGCTCCAATTTTCAGGCAAGGGAAGAACTTCTCGGCCAAGCTCGTGTTTTTAAGGATTTTTGGTTATAGGTATGTCTTTTTCGCCATCCATGAACCCACTCTGGTTATGAAATAGATATTGGCTCGGTGATGTATGGGTCTGTTCTTTTATTGAGACTGGAAACTATGTAAACTTTTGATATTTCTCTGGAATGGATTGTTGTATGGTTTTCATTGCAAATGGAAAATGATGGTTGAAGTCACAGTTTTATTGATTACTCTGAGTGGTATGAAGGCTCTCTATTGTCCTTATGATTTGTTTTTAGAGGGTTCATTCGGTCCAAACTTGTCGTTCGTCTCCACACAGTTCTTGTCACTATGTCTGATCGTATTTGTTGTTATGGGGTTGTTGGGTTTGATTTCGAACCACCTTGTGTCACTTCATATCGTTTCACCTGGGTATGGGCTCGTTTATACTATTGATGTCTGCATAGTTGGTTATGATGGATATTATGCCAAGGGGATTTATTTGGGGTTGATTTTTATGTCATGGCTATGTTTTTATATCAGCATTACTTAGGTTGATTGGGGAAAGCCGCGAGGGTTATGCCATGCGTTTTCTCGGTGTTATTTATTGGCCCGTGAGGAACCTTTGCTCGTATATTCCTAATCTCTCATGCCTAGTGAACTGTCACCATGTCTTGCAAAGCTATTGGTGATATGGCCTATGTGTCCACCGTGTTGTCTCAAACTTTTCTCACCTTTTGTTGGTTGTCGATTCCAGTCTCCCTGTGTTGGTTCCACAGAGCGAACACTTCATTATTCGAAGCCCATTTTTAATAAATGGAGCTAGTTATATCTTGTTAGGTATATTGTTGATTGTTGTGAGTTGTTGGAGTATCGTCGACAGTGGTTGATTGTTGGCTCATCTCTGTTAATAGCGTTGACAATGGTTTTGATTTTTTTTGGTATCTAGTCACTGCATTATTTATTATAACAATCAAATTGATAGCTCAACATGGTTAATTGGTTGATTCTGTTATCACTCCGCAAAATTTGTCCAGCTGAATAGACAAGCGACATAGGTAACTTTTTCAACTAGCTTTAGAGATGAGGCACTAGCCTTCTCAACTCAGAGAGGGCTCTCTTGTGTCACTTGATATCGCTATGGAAATCGGTGGCTAGATTCGGTTTGTGTTGGGTGTTTTTAATAAAATGACTAGAAAAAAGAAGATAACATTTGGGCTATGGGGTCTGAAATAAATAGAACACGGTATCAAACCTGAGAACTATTCAAAGGAAAAGTTAAATCAGGGAATGAGTCTGTGTTTATATCTGAAAATTTTGCATGACATTAGAGGAAAAAGAAACACATAGCTACATCAGAGTATTGCATAAATGAATTTTGAATAAGTTAATAAGAGAGAAACATAGTCTAAGTTACTAAGCCAAGAGCATTAAATAATGAATTCTGGGCTTCTAAATCTCCAATTTAGACAGAAGGAAATGTAAATGAATTATATGCTTATAGGAAATACGTACTATGAAGGGAAAACAAGACTCATATCACTACCAATTAAAATATTTTCATAAACAATCCAAAATCTACCTCTGCATTTATATATTCATACTAGCCCCAAAATTTTACAAAAGTCTTCCTGCACAGAGGGAAGGCTCATCTTTCTCCATGCCTTTCTATATCCTCGAGATAATATATATAGAGGAATTTATTGTGCAATTCAAAACGTTCATACTTCTTGTAATTCTAAAATTAGAGATGACTTACGAGGAATGATTTATAATAACTGTTATCCTATTTTAAAGGGACCGTTAGGAACAACGTCATCATATCTAGGCCCTTTTCTCCGACGACCATCTGTCCAAAACATGTTGAGATGTACTTATTATAGTTTGAGAATTTATTTTAGCTCAAGGATCTCCTTCTTCAGACTGACCAACTAGGTCGGTTGATTCTCCCCAATGCTTTCAGTCGTTTCGACCATGTTTTTTGTCTTCTGTCGTTTACTCCATTTATTTTTCACATCCGGACCATTGATGATTAGGTCCTTCATGATGGGATTGAGCCTAAATTCTAATCCTGGGTCTATAGCAGGTTCCACATGGAATTTAGTTGCTAATATATGTGCAATTTCCCTTTCCATCTTACCAGTAGATAAACCCACCATGTTACTTGAATGACCTGTTTGATTGGATATGGCTTGATTGGTCTTGTCCATGTATTCCAGTATCATGGAAACCAAGATGTTCTTTTCAAAAATTAGAGAGTCAATCTTATGGATGAGATGGTACCCTCATATTCGAGAATCGACAGTTATAGAGTTCCAATCATGAATCACTGACAGAGTCACTTACAGGTACGTTGGTTTACCACGCTTGGCTAATCCATTTCAAATGATTAAATTTCGAGTTCGTTATATGGAAAAGTTCACCTGACATCATACGGTTGTGAAGTACCGAACGAGTGAAGCGGGGTGATTCTGACCAACCGTCACCTGCCCCACAAGTGATTGATTTGACATATTGAAACATGTGACATCGGGGCTTTGGTGAAAGTGATTTAAGGAAAACCACCTTTTTCCCTGATGTATCTCTCGAGGCACTACTCGTCCATTTTAAAAACCATAATGGTTTTCCCTGGTCCGCCCTTACATGATTAAGTCTCGTGCAAGTTCACCACCTGATATGGCCTCTAACCATTGATCTAGGCCATTTTAAAATTGATGATCTGTCGAGTTATGCCTTTTGTGCCTCTGCTATATTTTTCCGTATGCCACCAAATACGTCATGGTCCTTTAAATTATCCATTTTCCAAACTATCATGCTTCCGCGACGATGTAGCTCTTGCTAAATTTCTGATACTTGGATCTTGTCTAAAAAATTTTATGGTGATAACATAGGCTCCAATGGTGGATGTTATCCTCCCTGTGAGGTAGCAAAGAAATCGTAGACCCAGTGTCTGATCCATTGGAATGATCCCAAAACAAATGTGTGTACCCTGCTCCTACCATATCACTAGTGTCTGCTGAAGCCCAAACTCTGCACGCTACTCTCAACTAGATACTGAACACTGAATATACTATTGAAACTGACTGTACACAATACTGGAAATATAAACTAAATAATTCTTGTCCAACAAGATTATTCGTACATTCCTACCTACCCTAAAATGTTGAAACGAATACTCAATCAAGTGATGCTAAAGTGCTAATGCAACCAATCAAGCAATTGGCTACCTAATTTTTCTTTGCTCACATCTTTCTTAAGAAGGCAGACAAATGTAAAAGATGGCAGCTGAAAAACAAAATTTGAATCCAAAATCTAAGTTTATGAATGAAAGAAACTCCTTCTTCACTGATGACTATAATAGGATGGCCACCGGATCTTGAAAACCATGAAAAAACATTTCTTCTTGGTGAGCAAAAACAAAAATACAAGACTCTTTTGTAAGTGTTTGTTGTTCTTGCTTTATTTCTTTTGTTTTGATAACATTTTCAAATGAAATGGAAGCAATGGGTTTGTTTACTTCTCCATGCATCTCAAGAAAAACATTCATACATTCTTCAAATATGACATCCATATTATGTGCATCAAGGCTATCCTTTTTTTCATCAAACAATTCTAATTTGGTTTCATTAAACTTCTGGAAATTTGTTTGAGGGCTGCAATTTTGAATTTCAAATGAATTAATAGAAATAAGTTCTTGCTCATAATATTCTTGCAAATGAGAAAAGATTACATCATGAACTATTTCACAGTCTAGAGTCCTCACGGATGTATTTTCAAAATCCTTGCATGTGTCTATGTTGTTTAGAAATTGAACTAGTACGTCATTCTCACTGGAAGAAAGGTAACCTTGAAATACCTTGTCTTGCTGGTATATTGTTGAACATCTGCATTAGTTCTGGGAGAAAGGAAAATACCTTTGATAAAAATTTCTTGTTCGGATTCTTCTTTAATCTGATGACTAAGCACAAATTGGAATTCTGAATTGAAATAACCTTCCAAGTAATGATCGTGCAATGCATGTGAGTGTAGTTGGTGTTCTTAAATGATGACAACCTTTTCATTTAAAACAATGCTACTGAGAGTATAGTCAGAACTCCCTATTTTTTCTGAAATTTCATGATTTTCTCTTAACCATTCAAAGGAAAAATAACATAAGGGGAGAGAGTTTTTATCTATAAGCCCGCTACTTTCTTCACTTTCAATGCCATGCTTGGACGTTCTCTGATTTGAAACGCTACAGACATTTTGTTTTAATAATTTGAATGAGGGAAAACATAATGGAAAGGTTTTGTTACCTAATTCAAAACCTTCTTCATTTTTTTTAGTATAATCATAGGTACATTTTTCCATCTCTTCGGGTTTCTGGACATGCTCACTTTCTGCTTTGTCTTCGACCAACGACTGTATTTCTGAATTTACAAGGTCTTCCTCAAAACAAAGAATAGGGTCATAAGGCATTTGAGAAGAGTACTCCAATATCTTGTCAATCCGTTTCATTGGTTTGGTGTGACTTTGCATCAACACAAATTTGTTTGCCTCAACAATAATCTGAGAATTCTCTTTCAACAATTTGAATGTAGTAAAGCACAAGGGTAGAGAATTCTCTTCATCTGATCTAATATTTTGCTCCTCACTATACCGCTGAAAAATAAAGTCTTCAATATCACAATCGTCTTCACACTTGTCATATACAGACAGATCACTAACATATGCAAGGTCATCTAACAAGAAAAAACTTGGAACATCAACTTGTTCTTCGACAAACTAATTTGTACACTCATCCTCTCGATTATCTATAAATGAATACATTAAACATGCATCTCCTTGCTTATCATGGGATGGATCAGAAACTAAATCAACACCTTCTCTTTCAACAAGTGGGACATAATTTTTTGCAACATCATTGGTATTGGGAAATTCAATAAGGCCTATGACATGGTCAACTATATGATCAAGTTTCCAATCAACCATTTTCTATTCATATTCTCTTTTATTTTCTTTAGCATCTAACTCCTCATTTTGGATCTATTTACATGCTTGGATGTTGTGCTGAATATCCTGAGCATCATTAAACATCTGTTGTAAGGACTTAGGTCTTCTTTCCATCAGGAGGAAAGACAAATCTGGATGAAGAGTAGTTGCATAATGGAGCATGGCGGCAGCCTCAGTGGGTTGAATTCCTTTGGAAAAATTGTAATAGACATTGGAAAACCTTCTATTGAATATAGAAATAGTTTCATTACTCTGCTTTTTAAAGGCATAGAACTCTATAAGTTGTAGATCCAAATATTTCTTCCTACACCAAAAATTTAAAAAGACATCCTTCAATTCCTCCCATGAGCTAATTGTCTCTGGCTGCAAACATTTAAACCAGTATTTGGTGTCTCCTTTCAAGGATTGAGAGAAGGCCCTCATACAAACATCATCATGGTCAATCTCAAACAAATCTATAAAATGCTCAAACCCTTGGATGTGCTTTTCAGCTGAGATGGTATCAGGTTCCCCATCAAACATAGGCAGGTACTCATAGTGTTTTTGAGGAAAATCATGAAGGATGTGGGGTAACTTTAAGGGTCTGTATCTATGTTGGGTTCTAGAGGACATTGGAMRAGGAATAGGGGAAGAGATAACGGCCTTAGCGTTATGAGGTTTATCGACTTGGTCATGGTCATTACATGGCCCAACTGTAAAAATCTTATCAAAATCAGTGATACAGTGGGGGTATGCATGTGTAACTTTAAGAGGAGGATAAATGATTGCAAGTTTGTCAAGATTGTCATCCAAATGCATTAGGTAAAGAAAAAATTGTTTGGCATGCTCAAGGAAGGAAAAGAAGTAACTTATAACAAATAGTAAAATGCTTTGGAAGAGATCCCATTTTGAGTACCTGTTTTCCTCCATGATAACTTCCCACTCCCCTGTCAAGGGATCTCATCTTCTAGTGAAGCCTATGAATTATATTTGAAGCTTGAGTGGATTCGCCAATAATTTTTTGGAAGCTGGATTCT
>ML779702.1:44999-88105 GCA_009831015.1 Picea engelmannii | reverse complement strand
TTTGGTTTATTTCAGTCTCGCAATATTTTACCTTTGGAGAGGCTATCCTCGGATTATTTTCATGTTCCAAAACTATCCCATACTAACAAAGTATGTGTCAAGGATGATCAATTTAGATTTCATCAGATGTAGGAAAAGTTTGAAAATTTTAAGCATTGACCCCTTCCACTCTTCACTAGGTGGGCTCCATGTGAGATGGGGATTGCATAGAATATTAAAGAAATTTTGTTCTATTTTTATAAAATCTATTCACTTTACCCTATAATTCTTGGAATGGTCTTTCTTATAAGCCCTCATTTTCCCAATTCCAAGTCTGCATTCCTAGTCTATGAAGGGCATAAGTTGCACATCTCCTAGGTGGAGAAATTCCAAAATTATGACTTCCTAATCATATTCTATTATACATATGAACCAAAGAGATTTATTTTTTTTAACCGTAACTAGAGGATATTTATATTAAGGAAAATGTAGCAGCAAGGATCACAACAATAATAAAATAAAGTTTGTTTTTATCAATCTAAAACAAGATATTAAAAATGAACTATTAGATATATTATATTTATATCCATAAAAGACTAAATACAATTGCTTCCAAAAGATATTGCAGGTATAGACTCTACAATATTATCCTAAATAACAAACTACTTTGAAGAAGATACAAAACTAACAAAAAGTGTCTTACTTTCCTACCTCATCTTGAGCTATTGTGGCTGAGCCTGCACCCACTTTGAAAAATTCCCCGTTTTCTAGAAGTTGATGGACAATTCCACCTTCCTTTGGAGTCCCACAATGAGAGTTGATGGAATGCACTGTAGTATTCCAGATATAAAATAGTATGCAAAATAGAAATATTTTAGCTAGAAATGGCAGAGAAGCAATGATATAATAAAAAAAATACCAGAATTACACTAGAAAGAACAACTTGATTACTGATAGCAATGTTCACTTGCCTCTTCAAGGAGGAAACCTTCAACAGAGCAGAGCTCTATTACAATAATATCTAAGAAAATATTTCTCATACCCTCTACTTCTATTTATACTCTATCTATCCAAAAGAACAATCTAGAGAAATATCCTTCTAAAAGCAGGAGCTTCTATTAGGTCTTCTTACATTTGACTTATTCTTCCTTATTGCTAATCCTTATTAATATCAGAATTTATTACATGGAATTATATTATTCTACCTATGTGAGGGGTTAGGGAGGTTAGGTCCCTAACATTCCCTCCCCCTTGAACAACAACCTTAACCTCAAGGTTTCATAGGAGGGACTTGTTGTAGAATGGTGGCTAGCTCCCAGGTGGCATCTTTTGGAGGTGTATATTTCCATTGGACTAAGACTTCATGGATGGTGCGCTAACGAAGGCGATGATTTCTTTGGGAAAATAATTCTTTTGGCTGCAACCATATGGAACCTTCTTCATCCAACTCAGGGAGACTAGTTTGAGTTTGGCACTTAGTTCCAATCACCTTATTTAAGCAGGAAACATGAAAAACATGATGGAGATTCGACTAAATGGGTAGAGATAATTGAAAGGACATCGATCCCACATGCTTGAGAATTGTATAAGGACCACAAAATTTGGGTGTAAGTTTATAATAGTGTTGATATTTGAGTGAAGTCTGCTTATAAGGTTGTAGTCGAAGAAATATCCAGTCCCCTTCAACAAAATGGCGTTTGGAACGACCTTGATCTACTTGTTGCTTCATGCGATTATGAGCCATGACCAAATTGTCTTTGAGGACACGAAGAATAGACTCACAAACTGTAAGATTTTTGTCAACCTCTTGAACCTACGAGATCCCTAGAATATAGGAGAGAATTGATGGGGGGTTTTGGCCATAGACTGCTTCAAAAGGAGTCATGCGAGTAGTTGTATGGTACGATGTGTTGTACCACCATTCAGCTAGGGGTAGTCATTGATCCCATCGATTTTTCCTCTCATATGCAAAACACCTCAAATATGTTTGCAAATACTTGTTGACAAATTAAGTCTGGCCATCCATCTGGGGTTTATAGGCAATGATGAGATGCAATTGGGTGAAAGTAGCAGAGACAATTCTTGCCAAAAATTGCTGGTGAAAGTGGGGTCTCTGTTAGAGACAATATAATTAGGCATGTCATGAAGCTTGAAGATATTATCCATGAAGATTTGAGCCACTATGGAGGTTGTGAATGGGTGTTGAAGAGAAGAAAAATGAGCACATTTGGAGAGACGATCTACTACCACCATAATGATTGAATTATTTCCTGATTTAGGTAAGCCCAAAATGAACTCCATAGAAATATCTTGCCAAATAGGAGGGGAATCAAAAGCGGTTGGAGTGTGCCTGGGACTTTGACAGTTTCTCCCATGTTGTGTTGATAGATCTCACATTCAACCACAACAGTGTGGACATCCTATTTCATACCCTCCCAGAAAAAGAACGTTTGACCCGTTCATAGGTTTTGGTAAACCATGGATGCCCGGTTGTGGGTGAGGCATGAAGTTTAGAAAGAACTGTGGATTTAAGTTGGGATTTATTTCATAAATATAAATGACCTTTGTAGAGGATCTCTCGAATATGCCAAGAGTACCCTAGAGAAACTGAATAATTGTGTTGCAATTGGTTGAGCAAGCTAGAAATTTTGGGGTCTTGCAACCATGCCCGACAAACAACTTGGAGCCAATCTAGTACAATGAAGGAGAGGGAGAAAAGGGACTTGTATTCTTCATATTTATGGGAAAGAGAATCAACCACTACATTTTCCTTTCCCTTCTTGTAAATGATCTCATAATCATAGTCAAATATCTTGGTCACCCATTTTTTCTACGTCGGTGATGAAATTCGTTGTTCCAGGAAATACTTGAGACTCTGATCATCAATTTTGATTTGTAATCATTGACCCAATAAATAAGGAGGCCAGAGATCCACAACATGTAGAATAGCTAACATTTCCTTTTCATAAATGGATTGGCCCAAATGTCACTCTGAAAGTTGTTTTCTAGTGAAGGCCAAGGGCCTACCATGTTGCATGAGGACGGCTCCAATTCCTTTCTCGTAAGCATCACATTCCAATACAAATGTATTTGTGAAGTCTAGGAGATATAGGACAAGGTTCAAGCACATAGCATATTTTAAGGCTTGGAAGGCATGATCTGCAGCTGATGTCCAAGTGAAATAATTACTTTTAAGGAGGGAAGTGAGAGTAGTTGCAATCTTTCCGTAATTTCGAACAAAATTCCTATAATACCCCATTAAACCTAGAAAACCATGCAATCTCTTAAGATTTTTAGGGAAAGGCCAATTTTGCATAGATTCAATTTTCTTAGGATCCACGCGAACACCATCCTTGCCGAAAATATGACCCAGGTAGTCCACTTATGAGGCACCAAAGGAACATTTAGATTGTTTGAGGAAACGTTGATGTTTAGAGAGTAGATGGAGAACTTGATTCACATTGGATAGATGGGATGGCCAAGTTTTACTATAGATGAGAATATCATCAAAGAAAACTAAGACAAAATGACAGAGAAAAGGAAGGAATACATGATTCATAAGACTTTGGAAAGTGGAAGGAGAATTACACAATACAAAGGACATTACTAAGAATTCATAATTACCCTCATGAGTGTGAAATGCAGTCTTGGGAATGTCTTATTATTTCATACAGATCTGGTGGTAGCCTGAACGTAGATCCAATTTGGTGAAGTATTGAACACCACTCAATTCATCCAAGAGTTCATCAATGACAGGAATGGGGAATTTTTCTTTGATTGTGAGTTTGTTGAGGGAATGAAATTCCAAACACATGTACCAAGTACCTTCTTTATTGAGTACCATGACCACAGAGGAAGAATAGGGGCTAGTACTGGGACGAATAACACTGGCCTCTAGTAATTCATGAACAATTTTCTCAATTTCATTCTTATGGGCAAAGGGATAATGATAAGGCCAAACATTGGGAGGAAGACAGCCCGAGATGAGAGGGATGGAATGATCATGGAATCCACAGGAAGGGGGAAGTTCTTGGGGGGTGGTAAAAAAACATGGTGGCGGGAGAGAATACATTGGAGGTTGGGATGTGTTGAGCGCTCAACACACCCTAAAAGTTTTGTGAAAAGTTTCTCTTTTGGGTACCACTTTTTTTTTTTTCTCTCTCTCTTTCTGAATTGAGTCATTTGTGTAGGGATAATTAAGTTTTTTGTTCCTATGTTTTATCATCGGTCACATTCGGATTGATTTGGATTTTTTAAATAGATTAACTTCTCTTCTAAAGTACAATTGGAATTTTTAACTAAGTATACATAGCTAAAAATTTTGAGCCATGCACCCATTATCGACATCGACATGATATACATAGTAAAATTGACAACATGACAATGACAAGCACCAGTCATTGATTGTTGATGTATCATTGACATCAGGAGAATGGAAGAGTGGGTGCACCGATCAATGATTATTTCTTGCGAAGAAGTTGTCAAAATCCCGTCAATACACCATCGACATAGGGGAGGTATGAAAAGGAAAACACTAACATCGAAACACCTAATGAACCTTTGATCGTCGATCGTTGAAAAATTTGGGGTTGGTTATATCTGAGGAAAATGTTAAACCGCAATTTTTTTTTTTTACTTCAACACACCGCCGATCGTTGATCGTCGATCGGTAATATGTTTTCAACAACAGCGAACTCAGAGGGATGAAATCATGAAACAAGAGACTCATTGATCACTAATCCTCAATATGTCATTTGCATCGAAAGGATAGGCTGAGGTTCCTAGGGCCATGTCTAAAGAAAATCCCCAATTCTAAAGAAACATTTTAATGGAGAAGCCAAAATCAAAGGCCATGTATCATGATCTCCCTTACAAGTCAGCATTTCCATGTCAACATTGTACGACAGTCCGGGTCAGAATCATAGCTTTCTCTAAGAAAGGTATTAACGAACGTTGTCAAAGAAAATCGTCGATGTTGATCCACTTGTTTAAATCGACGGACTGATAGGAAATCGACGGTATGATGGGAGACCTTTGGAGAAAAATAAGATCGGATTTTGTTAGTTAATAGGACAATTAATTCTTTTATCAACACACGTTACTATCCCATGCACCAACCAAATAATAAGAGTTTGAAACCATCGATGAACTACAATGTTCCCCGCTCCTAGGCCACCAAATTGTGATTGAATTTAATCCCAAGCATGATTCATATCTTGGTGATGGATTCTGCAGACCACATTTACGCCCTGAATTCAAGAACTGAACTAGCAAGGTAAGCATTCTTTATGTTTAAATTGTACAGATAAATTCGAACACAACATTTTGTACACAAGTCTTTTATTCCCAGAGTAGTCAAAGGTGCAAGAAAGTGTTTCAAGAGCTCACAATCAATTTTCAAAATTCTAAACCAAGTTAATCTTGTGCAAAGAGGAGGTGTGAATCATTTGTATCATTTCAACAACTGCAATTTTCTATATTTCAGTATCATTTCTCCAAGTCAGTATCTAAATCTATTATTTGTGCAGGAAAAAATACTCCAAGGAAGCCAATGACCAGGCATTCACCGTGGGCACCAAAACTAAAAGAAGCAGAGGTCAGTGAAGGATCTTCGCCCAGTGTTGATAGACAACTTGATTTTTCCACTAAAGTGGTTCCAGTCATCCGAACGTCTACCAAAAGGGTGTTTTCCCAGCCTCCTACATTTGGAGACACAGAGGAAAGCACTAGATCGAAAGTGGTGCTCCTGCAGTGGGGAGATTTGTTTAACAGAATCAGTCAGGAATATTACCCGGAGTTTATACCACATCAAGACCCAGACATTAGAATGCTCAATGACCAAGTATTCCCTAACATTCACCAATCCTGCTTGCACATGGTAGACTACCAAACCCCGGTCTTGCCTTTCATTGAAACCCCGGGGTGGATAATCGACCACATGGATGTGACAAAATGCGTGGTCAATGATGAAAATAGTGGATGTGTTGGGGTTTTTCTCCCAATAGAGGTCCAGAAATACTACAAACTCAAAGACCTAGAGGAAAGATTAAATACTGATTTTGTGGTAAAATTTTATGAGTTCCATGACACCAATAGGTTGATTCCCTCATGGTGGAAAGAGGATAAGAAGTTTACAAACAAGAACAATAGATGGTACGGTGTGACCAATCTTAGAGAGACATATATTTAGATTATGGCTCTGATCTGTCGAATATATGGGGAAAGGGATCGTGCCAAGTTTTCATAAGCATGGATTCCCCTGGCATACATTGTGGCAATCTTCGGTAGCAGCTTCAATTTGGGAGCGATCATTTCGAAAAAAATTACCACCAACATATTGCAAGCCTAGACACCAAAGGATCGATAGATGCCATATTTGCACATGGCATCATACTTATTTGACATGATTTGCACAAGGAACGTCTTCTCGGGCATGAATCTGAGTTGGCATGTTGCGGAGCTACCCATGCATGTCTATTTCAACATTTTGTGGGAGAACAAGTACAATAAATATTACGACCTCATATGTGATGAATTTATAGCTCGACTCTATTTCATTCTTTTTAAGAAATAATTCCCAAGGCCTATGAAAGCAGCCAAGAAAATGATTTCAAAAGTAGGTCACTTGTACCTGGAAGAAACCACCACCTATATCAGAGTGTTTGGGGCCACTAGAGCTCAACATTTACTCCCCACTCATGTCTCGGACTAACTCATTGTGGGATAAATTTGTTATCAAACCATTTTGCAAGGCTATAATGCCACTCTGGTAAAGGACAAAAAGAGAGCATTCATACCCTATGGCTTTCATGTAGGGTTTTACATGGTAAAAGATATTGCACAAGAAAAACAAGAGGGTTTGAGCTAGTTGGAGTATAGATTCCCCACAACCCGATTTCACAAATATGACCCAAAGGGCCTAGTACACCAGCATGTGTCACATGTATCTTCCTATTGGTCATATTACCATGATAATTTTGAAGACAAAATGTTTACAGAAGGTGCTTGGGACTGGGAGGAGGTGCTCCAGAGAAAATATAACCCCGATATGATGAGATTTAAAGCCATGACAATGGATGATAAGGTTGAAACGATATAACAAACAACTCAAGAAGACCTCAGGGTTAGGAAAGAAAACATATCAATAGAAGCCACAGAGGCACAAAGGAGAGGGAATTTGTTGTTAGAAGAATCCCAAAGAGTCATCCAAAGGTTAGAAAATGACCCCCAGCTGAACCCTTTGATATAACCTATAAGGTTCATCCCGATCGACACAATCAATCTTGGAGAAGAGAGAAATGGCTCAGAGAAAACTCCACTAGAGGAGACTGCTCATCCAGAAAACCCAAGCATTATGTCACAACAAGAAAGGTTTTCAGTTTTTGCTACATCATATCTAGGGGGAACAAGAACATCAAGTGGGAAAGATGTGCCCAATGTCCTCATAGACCTAACTACCATATATGATGATGAGGAAATCTTAGGGGTTTCTCTCATAACCCCAATACCAAACATGGAGGAGGGAGAACCAGGGGAAACATCTACTCTAACTCCTGAATATTTGACCTCAATTTCCCAATATGGAAATGACAAGGATGGAATAATTCTGGACAATGAATTTCTTGCCCAATTGGGAATTCATCCTAAAAAGGAAAAATCCAAGGAGGACTTGGGATTTGGTGAACAAGAAGAAGAAACACAGCGATTAGAAACCGACATCTCAATAATCGATCCTCAAGTAAATGTTGATCCTTTTCCCCTCTCCCCATCTAAAGATGGTACTCCACCATCCAACGAACCCTAGTAGGAGGCTGAGCCACCAGGACATATAGAAGTTCCCCCTTCTAAAGAACTACAAAATTTGGTCATAGAACATATATATATGACAGGAAGCCTAGGCAACACTCTGAACTAGGGAGATCAACAGATTCTTGAGCCAATGTACGAGGTCACCGATATACAAGAAATCACTTATTATAGAAAGAGGAAAGTTGCGATGAGAAGGAAAACCGAGAAAAGGAGGCTCACGCTTGATAGCACACTCCTCATCACCACGAAAGAAACACTTCTCAACACAGAAAATGCTAAGACAACTCAATTGATCAGGGTGGGAATGGCTATAACTGATGAAACGATGGACATAGTGAAAAGGGATGAAAAGGAACTAGTAGACACAAAGAAGGAGCGGGATCATCTACGACATCTAGTGACGTATTATCATGATTCGATGCAGGAAATAGTATTCCTGAGGAGTGAGTTCAGAGAAACATTTGCGCAATTCACAAGAGAAAGAAATATAGTCACCCATGCATAGCTAATTTTCAAGAGGATACTTTCATGGGGATGGAAACTTGTAAAGACATGAAGAGATGGTATGAAAAGGCACATCAAGACTTAGAGCAGATTGACTATATTAGTTTGGTAAAGAAAGGTCGAGACTTGGAAGAGCATGGCATCTGAGTACTGATGGATAGAAACATCTCTTGAATCAGGAAGGAAATTGAATACTAGGTGAGCATGGTCTAGGGACCTCAGCAGAAGATATAGGAAATGTGGGGAGAGTGCGAGAAAAGTTAGAAGAATATAAATCGGGAGATGGAAAACATTGACCTACCAGAATTCGTCCCACCAGAAAATTTCGTCGATTTTCATGACATAGTCAAACGACATGCAAAGAAGGACTCGGCATAGGAGGAAAAGATATCACAGATTTCAAGTATGACTCCAGGTCAAGTAAACAAGTTCTTGGAACACCCAATCAAATCCTTCATAGTTCTACAACGTTGAAGTGTCAAGATCATCAGGTATAGAGAACGAACAATGGAGATAAAGGAAGTCTTCTCCACACCAACGAATCAACATAGGTTTCCCTATGCAAACACTTGCAAAGAAATTTTCTTCAAGTGGGCGGAGTGTGAGAGAAATCATCCACTACAGTAAAAAATCGGATGATCTCAAGAGAACTAGGAGATAAAGTCTTCCACCTCTCATTTTTTTTTACTTAACACAACTTTTAGCAGTTGTTTTTAGCTTAGTGATTCTTTATAAATAGGGAGATCAACCTCGTGCAAAAATTCGATGGTTTTGGGAAAGGCCCTTTTTTTTAGAATTGTAAAATAATTATTTCTGTGTAACTTTAATTAAGAAGTTTTTTTTAGAACCAAAGACAATTTTTCATCTAAAGCGTCAACTTGATTGGATCAAGGAGGGATTGTTTTCGCCTTCGAGTTTGATAGTGTTGTTGTATTGAGTAAGAGTTGTTGTATCTATTGTTAATTTATCTTTCAATACAGGTAACATGTCTTTTGTTCTAGATGATGAAAGAAATCAATGTGTTGATATGTGATTGATAGTAAAGCTAAGAGAACTAATTGTCTTATATTTTTTACGTATTTGTTTTCCTTTATAAAATTGTTATCTCAGTCAATGATGAATGTCCACAAGTAAGAGTATTATTGCTAAACTTGGAATAGGTTTGATTATCGTTGCCTGGATGCTAAGGTATAAGGGTTATCCTAAGCTCATTATTCTTCAGCATTTAGTAATTTCTCTTTATCAGTTGGCTTATGCCATCCTACGTATCTTACCTAGACTATTTAAGAGTATTAAAATACAAAAAGAGAATCTCCTAACCTAAAGGAGAAAATTTCCATAGAAAGATACACATGTCAGTCACTCGTAAATCCCATCGACAAATCGGTCGTATCAAAGATCTAGAGAACCATTCCACTCATCAAATGCTTACGAGTATAATTGGGCCTCTTAAGTGGGTTTGGTTCCTACGGTTGAGTTAAATGATTTTTGAACCCTCAACAGAATTGGCACTGGAAGGAGAGCTTGGACGAATGAATGGCTAAAAATATTTCTGATAATGTATCCCACATAGCCTGTAGATTCAAAACATCCCACATGAATGGCTAGTCATTCTCAAGACATCCCACATATAGAAAGTACTCCTGAAATGAGTAACTCACCTTAGCATGAGGAACTAGAACACCTATTATTTGAAATACCTTACGCTCTCCCCCACAAGGAGTTGAACCAGTTCAAAAGAATCACAAGATCTTACGCCCGACAAATTGGAGCATTACCTTTATCTCCTTTACTTCCCCATAGAAAATAAGAAAGAAGACCAGTTGTTGATACCCCTGACCAGGTTTTTTTTCACACGGTAGAATACCCTATAGATTTTTCCCTCAATGAGATTGAACAACCCCTTAACCTGATGCCCAAAACACCAGCTAGTAATTACTTTGAACCTGACAATTTTGAATCTAACGAGGAAGGGTCTAACCTGGATCGGTCAGCTTTTGAATCAGAATACATGGAGGATAATAACAACAAAAATGAAGAAATGGGAAATCAACCTCAAGATAATCAACCATAGTTTTCCAAAGATGCTCTGGAAATCCCAGGACGGGTGCATAACCTACCCCGACATTAAGAAAAAGTACTCCCCAGATTTGACCCCGAAACCTCCAGATTGCCTGAGGACCATATCAAGAAGTTCATATTAGCTATAATATTTATGAACGTACAACATGAGGATGTAATGTGTATGATTTTTCCCTATACCTTTGATAATGCAGCCTCGACTTGGTATTTTAACTTTCCAGTTGGATCCATAACTAGTTGGACGAAGTTTCAAAGAGATTTCTTAGACAAATTTGCAGAAGAAACCACCACAGGAGATTTAATGGTTGAACCTTTCACCTCCACCATGAGTCCAAAATATAAGTTTAAATATTTCAACCAACGGTTTACCACTATCCTGAAAAAATTTCAACCCGAAGCTAAACCTACCCAGGAGTTGCAAATTGAGGTATACGCTAACTTTGCCCTGCCAAACATAACCTAGCCGAAAATTTYGAGGAAGATAAAACGATTGAATTCCAAATGAAAGGATGAAAATAAGGTCATATCTCACTAACGAAGAAAGAAACCCAACCTCTACCTAAGACAGGACTTTTGTTAACAAGACCCCCAWTAAAACAAACMGAACTAGGTCTTGATAAAGAAGGAGGAGATCTAGAAAACCTTCAGCAAATGATAAAAAAACTTTCCAACAAGATCATATATATGAAAAGGAGTGTTGGGGAGGGAAACCAAAATAAAATACCTTATAAAACCTTATTTAATAGAAATCCACCTTTCAAATCTATAGAACCTCCCCCAAATAACCTAAACATTCAGAAAGGGACTACCCTCAATGGGTGCACACTCTTTTTGTATGTACCACCAAGAGAATCATTCAGAAATGGATAGCCCTCAATGGGTGCACACTCTGAATTTAATGGCTAAAAAATTCCTAGATGAATGCACCATAATTGATCAACCCAATGAGTCGATAATAAACACCATCGATCAGGAAAGTCACGAGCCACCGGAAGAGGCAACCATGTTGTTATGGGATTCCAACCACCTGATGCCTTTCACCGACGTCGTTTGCAGGAACCTCCTAATGAAGTCCTAGTTGTGCAGACGTGAGGTAGAAGTCAACCGGTCCAAACAAATCCCACCACTACTCAGTCATCTAGAGGGAATCAAGCGATCGATCGCCCAAAACCCCTATTTTCTTCTCAAAAGAATCCCACCAACATACACACATAGGAAGCCCCTAAGCTATATTATAATGTAGTGGAGGATTTGAAGAAGATGAAGGCTAATGTTTCTATCATGGACATGTGTAGGATTCCCCAACAAAATGATTTTATGTTACAGGCCTTAAAATCAATAGAACCCCCCATGAAAAGCACTAACCTAGGTGAGGTTCCATCCCACACAGATTTAAAAAATAAACCGAGTGTGAATTCTTTCTCTTTAGACAAAATAGGAAATCATTTTGTTCCTCCTTTCCTTTTAACGTTTGAAGTCTTTAAAAGAAAGCTACATAATTTCCTAGTCAATTCAGGGGCATCCTCTAATGTCATGTCATTGTCAATATGCAAGTAATTGAATGCAACCCCTCTCAAAAGTGATAAAACTGTTATACAAATAGATCGAACTAAGGTGAATGTTATTGGGGAACTTAAAGATGTTGTTGGCCCTCGACCAATTTTTGGAGAAACTTGGTCGTGTTTGACCGTTTTTGGGACTTTGACAGGATGGTCGAAGATGAAGTGCTAGGCGAAGAGGAGATCGCGGGATCTTGCCCCCTTTTCTGGGATTTTTGGGTTTAGGGTTTATGTAATAGGTATGGGATGTCGGCCCATGGGTTTACCCATGTTTAGGCCCCATTTGTAATGTATAAATAGATAGCTAGGTGATGTAAGAAGGAGTTAGTTGTAAGCCAATGAGCTAAGTGCAAATAGTTGTAAATGCTTTGTGCATACTGTGTGTTGAGAACTTGCAGAGTTAAGTGCAAGTGATTGTAAGAAGGCTCTGTGTTGTGCCAAACTCATGGAAGGAGGATCTAGTGAGGTGTGCATGGATCTCATGTCCTATGTGGAGTGGGTTTTGTGGCTATGTTCATGTAAGAGGATTGAAAGAAGATAATAAAGAAGACGAAGAGTTGGTGGATGTAGACCCACACTGGGGGTAAACCATGTATATCCTGTGTTATGGTGCTTCATGCTATGTTGTTCATGTGGTTGTGTATTTATTTACTTAGTGCTTAATCTGGATGAATGTTTAATTCTTAGTGATATGAATGAATGCTAGATCTGATCTATTTCTATATGCTAAGTTCTTCCATGTGCTAGATCTTGTCGAATACCGCGCTGCTCTATAATTAAGGTTTTACCTAGGATGTGAATAAGGGTTAAAGACTAATGAATGTTAACTACTAAGTGCTCTATTAAATCATTGTGATCACAGATCTGTGTCCCAGCTAGGTTGTAGACACTTGAGTCCTGCAACCCCCCTGCCTCTACCTTGGGTGAGACTTCACCTGCTTCGCAGGTGTTGCCGAAAGGGTCGATGCATTGTTGAAGCGTTGAACCCTGGGTCTGCCCATCTGCCAACAAATGGTTTCGTTGTTGAGACCTGAAACTGTGATTGTTGGGAACTAAAGAAAAGAGAAATCTATGTGCATAGATATGTTGCCCTAGTGAGGAGTACTCTAGTTGACTTTTGAAGCTTTGTGCTAAGAAGAGAAGTTTGATCTGAAGAGAAGAGGTAAGATATTAAATCTTTGTGCTCTGTTAAAGGTAAGATAAGTGGAAATTTTTGTTTCGAAAGAATGGATATAGGTATATTTGATAGATTTTGTCCTAGTCTGAAAACTAGGGCACAACTAGAAGAAAGAAGATGTGATATGAATAGATCTGATAAAAATAGTGAAAGATATGTTATCCCTATGCATAGAAATAATTTTTGGACTAACAAGCGGATGCAGGATCCTAGAAAGAATTTTTTGCAGGTCCATCACTGTGATCCCAGTGCACAGTACAGAAAATATTGGGGATCATTTAAGAGAAAGAGAGGAATAACTCTTTGTTATAGTTGCAAAAGACCAGGACATCTTGCTAAGGAATGCCCTGGTAGAAGTCCTATTTTCCTTTGTTGTAAAGCTACTGTACATGAAGTTTTGGATTGTCCTAGAATGATTGCTAAAGTTGAGAAGATGAACATGAGACAAGAAAACCATGAGGAAGGTCAAGAGCCTAAGAATATGCTAAAGAACCAGAAAGAATCATATGCTATATTATTTCAAATGAAAGAAACACTGAATGATCAAAGAGACATCTGTTTATCAGAGATTTTAAAAGAGAAAGAGTGCATAGAAACAAGGATAGGATACTTCGACATAGACTATGTATAGGATGCAGAAACACGGGTGAACATTTTGATAGAAAGTACTTGTGAAATCTTAGGAAATCCTTCTATGATTCCTTCATTAAGAGGAATAGGATTGTTTAAAGGAAAGTTGATAACCCTATGTGGAAGACTTTCCCATGTACCTAGGGTTTCTCATGGACCATTGACAAAAGAAGAATTCAAGGTCATTAAGTTTGTTGAGAACAACGCTCCCTTTGCACATTTGTTAGGAAAGACTTGAATTGAGAGAGATAAGATCTGAAGGAGAGGAGAAGAGGAAGTTATAGAACACAAAAATAAATAATTAAGGTATTTCACGGCCAAGATAATAACGCACTTAATAGAAGAACAAGAGGACAAGTCGAAGCAACTGAGGGCCAGAGACTTAGCTTTTGAAGTTGAAAGAACGCAATAAGGCTTAAAGAAATTATCCATGCACGAGAATAGAGCACCTAATCTAGAAACAGTAAGAGAAGAAGTATTATCCTCGAACCTTGTGAAAGATAAGAAAAGTGATCAAGGTGGATATCGGTGGTCACCCACCTTTTCCAACTGGCTCAAAATGGTTTTCTGACAATTTTGGCAATTTACTATTTTTAGCAGTTTTAACTTTTGGGGCCATTTTGAGGGCCTAAATGAAGGTTTTTTGGGATCAATATTCTCAATGATTGCCGAAGCACGATCCTGAAAAACCTTCATTGAGAATATCGATCCCGAAAAACCTTCATTTAGGCCCTCAAAATGGCCTTGGAAGTTAAAACTACTAAAAATAGTAAATTGCCAAAATTGTCAGAAAAGTGTTTTGAGCCAATTGGAAAAGGTGGGTGGGCACCGATATCCACCTGGATAAAAAATATAAGAACAATAATGGAAAGAGGAATCCATAGATGCAAATCATAGGAAAGTAAGCTAGAAATCTCGGTAAGAAGAAAGCAAAGCTAGAAAAATTACAGGAGGACTTCGCAGAAGGCAGACTTGCAGAAATCAAACCTCGTCGGAATCGCAGAAAAACACCGACTAACACTTTTCCACGGAGAAACAATATGACCATTGGAGGCATCCCAACCGTTAGAATGACACTCCAAAACAGCTAGAAACACAGTTATTACCAGAATGTTTTCCATTGGACCGTTGGGACCATGCCATAACGGATGGAATTGGATTGATTGAGGCATTCCTACTCATTGGAGGAGTTTGTTATGATATTATCTATTTAACCCGTAAACTGTCTTACTAGGGACACTTTCACAAATTGTGATTATCTGAGCCCACAAAGAACAAATCACATTCATGCAATGCTTATTGTAACCTCACCATCTGTTATGCTACCTTGATTGTTTGTTCATCAACCTGAGATATCTGATCTCGAGCATATATGTCGAGAGACCTTAGAGAAGTAGAGAAATCCATTGAAGAGATCCTAATAGACCTCATGGCTAAGAAGGTCCTATCCACAGGAGTACATGCCTCATCCATGAGAGGAGTGCAAGAATCCCCATCAACTGCACGTCGATCTAGGCCCTCCCGAATAATGACAGAGAAGAGAAGCAAGCATCCTGATGACTTGGTGAATGTGAAGCTCATCCCATCAATACTATGCAACTATATCCTACGTCTGGCTGGCGTGGTTAGTCGTGATAGCATCCTGAGGGACTTTGACTATACATTGATTACTGCATACCTCCCAAAGGGGATATGCATAGTTGGACTACAGTTAGTACATATTATGACGCTAAAGATCAGTGACTTCAACTTAGGAGACCACAAGAACTATAGAATGCTCACACCACACAAGTACTTGACCAATACAACGAGGAAGAAGTCGAAGATAATGCCCCAGTTGTGGACCATGGACATCTCAAGCTCAACCATCCTCAATGTGATGAAGATACCACACTTTGGTGGACATCAAGGGGTTAATGCGTTTGTTAAAATCCTCCTGTCATGATACCATGGTGGTTACCTGTGGTTGGATCGGTGCATCACAGTAGATCCAGCGTTAATCCACCAAATCACTAGATTAAGCATGCAAGGACTCGAACCTAGGGATTTTTACCCAGGGAAGTTTGTAGATCGCGCCTTGGCGTATTGCATAAAAGAAACTTACGATGATGTAGAGAAAGGGAAACGGGGCTACAAGGTAGCCTCCATCCAGAATGGCACAGTGCACCTAGCTTGCTAGTTGATAACTAGTAAGCTCATCAGGAAGAGCTGACCAACGCAGGTCATGGGTCTCATCGTCGACCTCGCAAAAAAATGCGTTGAAGGGATGCAAATGAACTAGGTGAGCTACCTCGTCAATCAGCTGGAGAAATATTTTCATGAAGCACAGGACCAAGGCTACGAGTTTTATTTTAGCTGGTTGTTGATTCTCATTGCTTTCATTGCTCTGGATATGCCAGAAGGAGCGACCTTCCCTTAAATTGAGTCGTCTGAACCACTAGTCGTGAAGTTCATTGTGCTCTAGTATTCAAGTGACATGGAAAAATAATGGAAACCCAATACGGTGTTCCACACATATTATTTACAGCTGAAGAGGGCCATTGAATCTTTCCCTCACATGACGTCGAATACCCTACATAGGTTTAGGCCACTTGCGAAGTTTTGCACAGATAGGCATATCATTTACATCACTGTGCATGGGGAAGAACACAAGGAAGAGAAATAGTCCTATTAAAAACTCACAGAGGAGGACATGGAAGAAATAACCAAGGAATGGCCTACAGAGTTCCTTGTATCATTCGAACAGACAAAACTCTCTGGCCCCAATCTCATCAAAAGTCCTGCAGTCACCTAAGAAGAATATAATACACCCAACAACAACAAGAAGAAAAAGAAGGAATAAGTACATGAATTGAACAATGCATCAAAGGAAACTACACCAGATTCACTTGAAGGAGGAGGAGGTGATGAAGAAGACAAAGAAGGGGATGAAGGGGAAGAAAAAAAATAGGAACATGGTGAAGTGACACCGCCTAAGGGTCCCATCACGGAGGCTAAGACATCTAAGAAAACAAAGGGTTCCCCGAATAAACCTTCATCGAGAAAGAAGTCAAAATATAATAAACCTCCATTTGAGACTGTGCTCATGGTAGATGATATTGACCTCGTCATCGTCGTTGTATCAGATACCTCATAGGACATTTTGCAGCCAAGCCAAGCCAAACAGGAGACAATGTTTGACAGGATTGAGGCGAATCTCAAAGGGGTACAATAGGCTCTTTATTCGATCCGCGCAGTGTCTACTACACCGTTGTCAGCAGGGGACATAGAAGTAGGAGATGAGCCTACCCAGCTACGCATATTAGTAGATTAAATAGAGACTCGCCTTTGTTGGGTCCAGGAGAAAAAGGAGTAGGCCATAGAGGCAATAAAGAAAGTAAATGAAGAATCCCTAGAGCAACATTGGGTTATGCAGCAAGAGAAAGATGACCTCCAGAAGAAGTTTGTAGAGGATAAAGCACAGATCCAGAATGAAAAAGAATAGATTGGAGTTATAGAAGCAATCACTAGAGAACTTCACTCTGTGTTGAGCCTCGCACAGATAGAAGAAGACACAGTGGAGAAGCTCGTTGAAGCTATTCAACAGCTTCAAGCAATAGTGGCAGAACTGGAACTGCAAGTCATGCCAAGCACTCTGCAGGAAGTGCAATATTAGAGGGAAGAAACTACTTGGAGCACAGTTGAAAGAATCAAGGCATTGGCCTTAGAATGCAAGGAATTGATCAGTCAAAGTGAAAAAACCTATGAGCGCCTTGCAGATGACTCAGAACTAAGGACATTGGAGTCACAACTCCAGGAGGAAAATAAACAAGTAGCGATAGTACAAGCATAGTTGAAGTCGTTGCCAGCAGTCGAGGGGATGAAAAGGTCCTAGGAACAACACATCGTTCAGCAACAGGTCCATGCCATCCAGAGTAAAGTCATGGAAGTGACCTAGAGGCTACAACAAGTGCAGGATGAAACCTGCACACTTTTTGAGGAGATTGAGGGACAAGGTGCACATCTAGAACAAGTAGTCACCATGGTGGAACAACGATTGGAAGGACCGGTGACAAAGAAAGTTATTCAGGAGTTCGTTGAGCAGGAGGCTCTAGCAAAGAAACACGTCTAAGAAGCTTGAGCCAAGCTCAAGGCCTTCAAAGAATATTTTCCCAGATCAGAGTAACGCAGGATGAGTCACAGGTGAGTGTTGGGGGGTTGTTCGCCCTCGACCAAGCTATGGAGAACCTTGGTCATGTTTGACCATTTTTGCCACTTCGATAGACTAGTCGAAGACGAAGCACTAGGCAAAGCGGAGATCGCGGGATATCACCCCCTTTTGTGGTATTTTTGGGTTTAGGGTTTATGTAATATGTATGGGATGTCATACTATGGGATTACCCATGTTTAGGCCATGTTTGTAATGTATAAATAGATAGATAGGCGATGTAATAAGGAATCATTTGTAAGCCAGTGAGACAAGTGCAAATAGTTGTAAATGCTTTGTGCATACTGTGTGTTAAGAACTTGCAAAGCTAAGTACAAGTGATTTTAAGAATGATCTGTGTTGTGCCAAACTCGAGAAAGGAGATCTGGTGAGGTGCGCGCAGATCTCATGTCCTATGCGAAATGGGTTTTGTGGATCTATGCATGTAAGGGGATTGAAAGAATATAATAAATAAGACAAAGAGTTGGTGGACGTAGCCCCACGTTGGGGGTGAACCACTTATATCCTGTGTTATGGTGCTTTGTGATATGTTGTTCATGTGGTTGTGTATTTATTTTCTTAGTGCTTATTCTGGATGAATATTTAATTCTTATTAATATGAATGAATGCTATATCTGATCTATTTCTATATGCTAAGTGCTTGGATGTGCTAGATCTTGTCGAATATCGCGTTGCTCTGTACTTAAGGTTTTAACTATGATGTGAATAAGGGTTAAATACTAATGAATTTTAACTTCTAAGTGATATGTTAAAGCATTGTGATCATAGATCTGTGTCCTATCTAGGTTGTAGACACTTGAATCTTGCAACTCCCCCTGCCTCTACCTCAGGTGAAACTTCACCTACTTCATAGGTGTTGCCAAAAGGATCGATAGTTATGGTTTTGTTGGTGCATTTTTGAAGCATTGAAGCCTAGGTCTACCCCTGTGCCAATAGATGTCATGATCATAATGGCTACACATCCAAAATTTGTTTAAGTAATTGACATAATTGTAGTAGACATCCCAGAGGCCTATGGACTATTACTTAGTCGAGATTGGTCCGAGAAATTAAATGGATACCTTAGTAAGGACTAGGATTACCTTTGGTTTCCATTAAAAGGACATAAAAACATGATTAGGATCAATAGGGAAATATATCTCAAACACATTTTTACCGATTTAGAATCTCTCAACGAACCCTCATCGATAGATTTACCTCTATTAGGAAACTACTCCTGCGATTCTGATTTCAACAATTTCTCCCCTCTCTCATCTGATGTACCTCTCACTCAAAACTATAAATGACATTTCAGGTAAATATATTGGCGGTCGCTGAAGAAATAATCTTCTGTCATGATCATCTATCAGGAGCAGCAGACAAGGAAGATGAAGGTGAGAAAATAACTAGGCATCAAGAAGTTAGTATTTTTTTCTCACAAGTTTGGACGTTGTATTTTGATGGGTCTAAATCGCAAGAAGGGACGGGAGAAGGATGTATTCTCATTGACCCAAAGGGGAAGAAAAAATTTGTATCCTACATATTAGAATTTGAATGCACCAATAACACTGTTGAATATGAAACTCTAGTTCAGGGACTGAAGAAAGCCATAGAATTAAACATTAAGGAATTGAAATTTTTTGGAGGCTCTGAAATTATCGTTAGGTAAGTGAAGAATGATATCCATTGCAACTCACCTCACTTGAGAAATTACCAACAAGAGGTACACAGGCTAATAGACAATTTTCAGGCCTTCAACATTATTGTTGTTCCCAGGACAAAGAATACTCTTGTTGATTCCTTAGCCGTCGCGGCCTCTAGAATATCTCCTTTAGAAGATTATGTAGCCTCTAGGTTCATAGTGGAACTGCTCTACAAGTTTGTGGTTCCTAACAAAATTTCTAACTGGAAAGTCTTTGAAGGGGATGAACAGATTGTAGATTTCCTGACTAACCAGGAGAATTTTAAGGATTTTTTCATTGATGACGAAATATTCCAAGAACTACTCACATAATCAAATCTCCGTGAATAGAAGAAGGGAACAGATCACTTTGATAATAAACCAAAGTTTCACACAATACTGATATGGGTGGAAACTTTGGAGAATATTTCCAACCTAAGGGAAATATTTAGAGGGTCAAAGCATGCAAAAACATGGAGCTCATGTCCTATATATGAGACTATAAACCTAGGAACCCTTGAAAACCCAAAGAATGTAAATCTAGGTCAAACAGTGTCCAAAGAAGACATGAAAGCTTATCTCAAACTTTTTAAAGAATATCAAGATGTCTTTGTGTGGTCTTGTCGAGAATTAAAAACTTATGACACTCGCATTATCCAATACACAATCTTGTTAAAATATGCAGTAAAACACTTCCAACAAAAACTTAGGAAGTATCACCCATCTATCAAACCTTTGATGTATCAAGAGATGAAGAAATTGTTAGATGCCAAGATTATTTTTCAGGTTAGACACTCTACCTGGGTAGCCAATTTGGTGTCTGTCAGGAAAAAATCTGGGGAGATCCACCTGTGTGTGGATTTCAGAAAAGTTAATGGAGAATCACAAAAATATAACTACCCAGTCCCACCCATGGAATAGCTCCTACAGACAGTATCCGGCTATGAAATTTTTTCCCTCCAAGACTGTTTCTTGGGGTATAACCAGGTCCTTTGAGTTGATTAACGCGGGAGAAACCTTCCAGAGGGCCATGGATGTATATTTTCAGGGATTGATTAACAAGTGTGTGGTATTCTATTTAGATGGCGTAACAATATACTCAAAAAACAAGGAAGACCACATTCAACATTTGACTCAGATTTTTTAAAGGTGTAGGAAATATGGAATATCTTTGAACCCCAAGAAAACCATATTTGGTGTAGAGGAAGGAAAATTATTAGGTCACGTCATATCTCAAGGAGGAATTAGCATTGACCCTGAGCGGATAAAAGAAATAGCTCAACTTCCTTTGCCTCACAATAAAAAGGTCATGCAATCTTCCTTCGAGAAGATCAATTTTGTAAGAAAGTTTACTCCTCTCTTCGTTGAAACTGTTAAACCTTTACAAAAAATGATTCACAAGGATGTAGAGTTTAAATGGGATGAATAAAGGTGAGGAGATTCTAATAACATCAAGGTTTCAATATCACAAGCACCAGTGTTATGAAGCCCTAACTTTAGTAAGGATTGTTTCCTTTATACCTTTTCTTCTGACCAATCCTTAGTTGCAGTACTTACCCAAAAGGATGATGAAAACAATGAGTCACTGGTATCCTTTATGATCCCCAACCTTCAAGGAACTGAAATAAACTATCCTACTATAGTGTAACACCTCGGGTTTTGAACCCCCATTTCAAATAATGTATTGTTACAATGTTGACAGGCCTAAGTGCCCAAACAATTATTAAAGGGCTAGTGTGCCCAAGAAATGTAATGTTTTGATCATTAATAATAATAAACACATTGTTGGCTACTAGACGGACAAGGACTAGAGTTATATGGGGTTATGATTCCACAAGAGAGGGGGCTTGAGGGGCTAAGTGTTTATTCCTATGTTAGTTACCCTTTTTTCCTAAGGAAGGGGATCAGTTACATGAGCTTCTTGGGCAAGGTCGGGAGGTTCTTGATTCCTCACAAAGTTACTTAAACCCGCCTCTGGTCTGATGGGGGGGTTCGAATGATGGCTTGTTCACTGATTTTCCTATACGTTCATTCATTTCCCTCATGCACTTTCATGCACTCACTCACACATTCATTGATCCATCCTCACCTGCGTCCTGGCTAGGAAAAGGGAACTGAAATGATGATAATTAGCCACAAGACAGTTGGTGCAATCCAGCCATGAACTAGGGCCTGCATGTCTGAGATATGTTGGCCTGTGCCCTATTTTTCTCACAACTACGAGTCTTGGGAGTTCCAACATTGATATTTTGGACCAGCTATGTTGGAGGCCCTGGAAAAAGGACAAGGACTGCCTGAGGAACTGGGTGGTGGAGAAGGGTGGAGGTCCATTCTCTTGGGCAGTACAGGCTGGGTAGAAGAGAGCTAGGTACTTGGAATGTTGTGGGTGCTAGGAAACATGTTAGAGCTTGAGAGTTGACTAGTTTGGGAACCCAAGTACACTCTGGAACCATCCTTGTGGATTCATATCCCTAGCTTGAGGTTGACACTGCTGTTGAGATTTGGAGAAGTGGTGTCTACGGTTGGGTGGAACATCTTTGGTCTCTAGCCAGTTGGTGTCGCCCTTTTATAAAGATAAGTTCTCTTTGTTTTGATATTATTATCTGTGTATGAATGTATTATGTTGTGTATATTTAATTATCATTTAATTGAATCTTTAGACTATGCATGCTTGTTGATTACTGTTGTGCATGTCGTTAAATTCTTTTATTCTATGCATCCTTAAATTTTAAAAAGGTATATGTAAAAGAAAGAAGTCCAAGGGAGGGGTTGAAGGTAGCATACCCTGGCCTTTAGGTGGATGGGAATGTTATAGATTGGTATCAGAGCTTCTGGTTGAAACACCAGGCCAGTATGGGCCAGGTCTATTGGTTAGAGTCTTGGGGTCAAGATCAAATTTTGACCGTGAAGTTGAAAATCTCAGGAGGAATGGTGTTGCAAAATCTACGTAGGAGATAGAGCATCAGAGACCCTTCGTAAGGGGATCGAAGGATCGTGACCGTCCCTCTTCGAATTCAGGAGCGATCGCCACTAAAGGATCAGGAGATATCTAAGATCATTGGATCAGAGGATAGGTGAACAAGGGTCATCCAATGAAAGGGAAGCAAGGGCTAAGGTCACAACTGTTAGATCCCATTGGAGAGTGAGATCAACAGACAGGAGGCATTGCGGGGAACCAAGTTGCATGGGAGATAATTTCCCAAGGTGGTCCCGTAGTCCAAACCATGGTTTCACCAAGGGGTTACGTGTCAACATCAAGAGAATTGCGGGGTGAAAAGAAAGTTACTCCAAACCATCGATGTGTGCCCCTGCAAATTGAAAGGCATGCAGTGATGTGAGTTGCTAGTGCTCAAACATCCAAAATTTGTATAGTTGAAGTAGTTTGGGGTCGTCCATCATGAAGAAGATATAGGTGGTGAAAGATCCACAACTCTGGGAGTTGTGGATGAGGAGGAGGTGAAATAGACAAAGTAGATCCTGACTGTCGCTCACCAAGAGGTACGTGTCAATAGATCAATAACTCCAGAGAAATCCATTCGAGGGGTTTTCAATTGAGATTTTAAACTCTCAAAGGCTAGAGATCTGGAGAGCCGAAGTAAATCTCAAGCATCGGATCGTCTGAAGAAAATCTGGGCCATCCGATCCAGAAGAGACGTGGCATAAATTTGTGGATTTTGAGTGAAGGATCGAAGTAAGCCTCAAGCATCCTATTCAAGGGGACATGCAGTAGAATCCCATGTACTTCGAGGAGGTTTGAAGTTTGAGATTTATGAAACCTGAAGATTCAAAAGGACATCATCCATTGATCTGTAGAGAGCCACGCGTCACCAGATATAGGGCTTCGGATAAAATCCAGTGGGGCCAAATAAGTTTTGAAATTTGAGATTTCTGAGGTCTGAAGACCCAAAGTGAGCCTCAACTGTCAGATTAAGGAGGAAATGTGGTGCAGATCCATGGAATCTAGGTGAAGAACTAAAGTGGATCTTAGTTGTCTGATCCAGGAGGACAAATGGTGACAAATTGGCTAGTTCAGGAATTCGGAGTTAGGGAGAATTGGAAGTGTGGTAGTATGGAAACTCCCGAAGTACCGAAGCAAAAAGATTCAAAGTGATGGGACACGATGATGTCACCTAGAGGTGATGTGGATCCTAGAATTCCTGAAGTGACGTGGCTTGTGCACATCACATGGGATGACGTTGACACATGAGATGTGTGCCACTTGTCAGTAATTTTTGAGCATATGGAGTATTGAAATGTCAATTAGAACATGACACATGTCATTCGCCCAATTGGGCCATGCCTCCTCTTCCGGTATTTCACCACATGGTTACAGATCGTGCATTCCAGAGACTGGGCACTCTAGTGGGGAAGGATGTGATGGATTGTGTTGGGTCGAAAACTCCCAAAGGCCAGAGTACATATCGACCGTTGATTGCAGAAGACACACGTCGAAGGATCATTGACTTTGGGTGAAAGAACTCCGGGAGGAAGTGCAGGAGGAAAGTTTTCAAACTTCTGAAGCCCGAAGAGATGAAGTGATTCATAGCTACTTATATATGGGAGGAGACCCATCAACAGATCATGAAATACGGGTAAAAGAATTCTTGGAGGAGGCAAGTGAGGAAAGTTGAGACTCTCGAAGCACGGATTCCTGAAGTGGATCTCGATCGTTGATCGTGAAAGAGGACAAGGACCGTTGATCTGGTCCTGGATGGAAGTTCTGAAGTCCCGAAGCTCTGGACAAACACTTTTTCAGCTAAGCATAGGGTCATGGCCGTGGTGATATGCAGATTGAGAGCTGAGAGAAGGAGGGATAAGGGCCAAAATGGGGGTCTTCGAGACAGAAAAGTGATAAGGAAGGATTTAGCCGCGGTTTCTAGGCATGGTCACCTAAGAAGGTGGTTTGAAGGAAGTGCCTACGCAGGATGAAATTCTGTGTCAGCCAAGGATAACAAGATAGTGTTATTTTCAGAGAATGGGGATATGATCTCCATGATCAAAGAAAGAAAAAAGAGACCTGTAGCATGGTTTGGAAATTTTGTTTATCGTATGCATAATTCTAACAAAATGGTCGCTTGCACATTTTGCATAATTAAGGGGTTTAAACACCTCAACTCAGGATGTGTATTGAGGAAATGGAAGAAGACAAGGGAGCCTCCAGTCGTGATAATGAGGTCAAAGGCCAAAATACCAGAGTTGGTAATGCAGAGACAGAGTCCAATGGATGCAAGGGAAAAGGAGAGCAGGAAAATTTAATAGAAATGATAAGAAGCCTGGAGATGAAAGTGCAAAGCTACAAAGCAGACAACGAGAGACTGATGAGAGAGAAAAGTCAGATAAATTCTTGAGTGTTGCAGAGCTTAAATCAGTTGCAGAGACAAATGAAGAAGGGATCAAATGCAAGACAAGAGGAAGAAGGCAGGTGCCATTAAAGAAGGGATGATCGTGGAAGACCTAGTTATTCCAAAAGTGCTAGCAGATCTCATGGACACCACTCACCTCCTTACTTAGAAATAAATTTGTATGCATCGGATGATCCCGTAAGCAGTCCATAGGTGTCTCCTGTCAGACACCAAAGAAGGAAACAAGAGGTAGATAGTTTGCAAGGAGAGCTGAGGAAGATAGTTTGCATAACTATTCGTCCAACCTGGAAGCCAGGATTGCCACCTACCACTTACATGGGAAAGATGCAATGTGGTGGGACCAATTGAAGACAATGGACCATGTTAATGAGAGTAGGATCACTTGGAAGTAATTCAAGAAGTACTTCCAGAAGGAGTACCTCTCAGATCATTTCTATGAAAAGAAAATGCAGGAGTTCATTGAACTCGGGTTGGGAATCATGACTATGGAAGAATACGAAAAAAAGTTCTTGGGATTTTTAAAGTATGTCAGGTTCATTGATCATGAAAAAGTGAAAATACAGATATTTCTAAGTGGACTGCTAGCCTTTTAGAAGGAAAAGATCAAGTATGATGAACCCAAGACCTTGACGAAGGCCATCAGGAAGGCTAAATACTTGTATGAGCAAGGCCATGGAAGAGAATCTCTACAAAAATCTTGGAAGGACAAGAAAAATGTGAAGTCTGATCAGAGGAGGAAAGGATTCAAACCTTCCTTCAATAGGAATGAGCCTAATAGAATTCATCAAGATTAGTATGCTAAGGGATATTTCAAGAAGGAGGATTCCTTGGGAAAAAGGGGAAGACCACCAATCCAATGTCGAGGATGCAAGGAAGATCACTTGTACAAGGATTTCCCACACACAAATGACAGAATGAAGACTATGCACAACATCTAAGAAGCTACAAAAATTGAAGATATGGGAAGAATCTATGTAGCTTTAAATGATCGACAAGCAGAATACCAGTCCAATATGATCGAGGTGGAAGGTAAGATCATAAATAAGCCTGCTACTATTTTGATTGATTCAAGATTAAGTCATTGCTACATTGATCCTAAGATAGTGGATAGATTACATTTGGATAAAAATAAACTTGGAAAAGTAAGTTTGGTTCAGTTAGATACTGGAACCAAAAGAAGAATCCATTATATGGTTAGAAGTTGTTCCATAAGTCTTAATGGAGTTAATACTAGTATTGATATAAATATCATACCATTGGGGTATTATGATATTCTGATTGGAATGGATTGGTTGGACAAGCATCATGTTGTCCTATATTGTCATAAAAAGACATTTACATGTCTCGATGGAAATGGAAAACAGATCATTGTGAAAGGAGTTCCAAGACCCATCTCTATAAGGGAGATTTCAGCCTTACAGCTAAAAATATGTTTTAGGAAAGGATGTCAATTGTATGAAGCTCATGTGGAAGAGCCATAAAATAAAAAGGGGCCAAGCCTCGAAGATTCCTCAGTACTACAAGAATTTGAAGATGTTTTCCAAGAAATACCCTGATTGCCACCAAGGAGGGAGATAGATTTCTTAATTGATTTAGTGTCAGGCACTGCCCTGGTGTCAAAAACAACTTATAGAATGAGCACACCAGAGTTAAAAGAATTACAAATGCAGTTGGAGTAATTTTTGAAGAAAGGGTACATACGTTCAAGTATTTCACCTTGGCGACCACCAATACTTTTTGTCAAAAATAATGATGGTACCTTGAGGTTGTGTATTGACTTTCGACAGCTGAACAAGTACACTATAAAGAAAAAGTATCCTCTACCCTGAATTGATGACCTCTTTGATCATATAAGAGGAGAAAAGATATTCTCAAAGATTGACCTGATGGCGGGACACCATTAGGTAAGAATCAAGGAAGAAGACATTCATAAGACAACCCTTAGGACCAGGTATGGGAATTATGAATTTGTAGTGGTTCCATTTGGACTGACTAATGCACCAGTTGTCTTCATGTGCTTAATGAATGGCATATTGAAAAATTATTTGGATAAGTTTGTCATAGTATTCATGGATGACATACTTATCTATTCTAAGTCTGAAGAGGAGCATGAACATCACTTAAGACTGGTATTGCAAGTACTGAGAGAACATCAGTTGCATGCCAAGTTGAGTAAGTGTTATTTTTATGAAAATCATTTCCATTACTTGGGACACATTATTTTAGAGTAGGGCATAGAAGTAGATTCAGAGAAGATTGAAGCCATTAGAGGATGGCCAACACCCATAAATGTGCCAAACATCAGATCCTTTATGGGATTAGCCAGCTACTATAGAAGGTTCATAGTAGGGTTCTCTAAGATTGCTCATCCCATCACTTCTTTGCAAAAGAAGGGAAATAAATTTGAATGGACACTCAAGTGTGAAAATAATTTTAATATGTTCAAGGAATTACTTGCTAGTGCACATGTGTTAAAGATTGTTGACCCAAATGAAATTTTTGTGGTATGTACAGACGTATTTAAGGAAGGACTTGGGGGATTCATCATGCAAAATGGACATGTCATTGCATATGAGTCCAGAAAGATTAAGGAACATGAGAAGAACTATGCCACGCATGACTTGGAACTTGTTGACATTGTTCATGCCTTGAGGATGTGGAGCCACTATCTCATGGGGAAGAAATTTGAATTAAGGACAGACCACATTGGCCTAAAGTATCTTTTTGAACAACCAACATTGATTGCCAGGCAAACAAGATGGCTGGAATTTTTAAGTGAATATGACTTCGATATCAAGCATATCAAGGGAAAGGAGAATAAAGTTTCTGATGCACTTAGTAGAAGAGTGCATATTATGCATCCTACTACTGTCAGTATGCATCAGTCAGACTTGAAGAGAATAATTTTAGATGGTCTTGTTACAGACCAGCATTACCTACAGGTAAAGGAAAAATTACAACAAGGAAATGTACAGCAGAAAATAAAGGAGTATGAGATAAAGGAAGACAAATTACTCATGCATAAAAATAGAATCTATGTTCCTAGTTATGGAGAACCGAGGAATTTGGTACTAAAGGAAATGCATGATGTCCCTTATGTTGGACATCCTGTTTACCAGAAAATGATTGCAGTAGTAAGAAGCCGGTTCTTTTGGCTGGGAATGAAGAAGGATGTTGTTGATTACATCTCTCGATGTATGGAATGTCAGAAGGTGAAGGATGAGCATAGGCACCCAACGGGTTGTTGCAGCCATTGCCAATCCCAGAGAAGAAATGGGAAGTGATCGCCATGGATTTCATCACAGGATTACTGAGACCAAATAAGAAACATGATTAAATCATGGTGGTGGTTGAAAAATTAACAAAGGTTGCACATTTTGTGCCTGTGAAGAGAACACATACAATGGCTAATATTGCATAAATTTCCATGAAGGAAATTTATAGGTTGCATGGGATACCAAGGACAATTGTCTCAGACAGAGATACAAAGTTTACCTCCAATTTCTAGAGGGGATTGTTTAAATGATTTGGCACAAATCTAAACTTTAGCACAACATATCATCCTCGGAAAGGTGTGCAAACAGAGAGGTTCAGTCGAATAATTGAAGACATGTTGAGAATGTATGTGATGGATAAGCCATCTAAGTGGGAAGATTACTTACACTTGGTTTAGTTTGCATATAATAATGGGTATCAAGATTCATTGAGAATGAGCCCATTTTAAGCCTTGTATGGTAGGAAATGCGATACTCCAGTAAGCAGGGACAACCCAGCAGATAGAATGGTACTTGGGACGGAGTTGCTCAGGGAAATGGAAGACCAGGTGGTTAAGATCAAGCATAATTTAAAGGTAGCTCTGGATACACAGAAAGTTTATGCAGGCAATAAAAAGACATCTAGATAATTTAAACTATGGGAGAATGTACTTTTGAAAGTGAAGCCCAAGAAAATCTCATTGAAATTGGGTAGTTGTACAAACTTGGCAGCCAGATTATGTGGTCCATTTGAAATATTGGACAGAATAGGGCCAGTTGCATACGTGCTTGCATTGCCTGCTTCCATGAATGTGCATAATGTATTTCATGTATCTTTACTAAAGAAATATGTACATGACCCTAACCATGTTATTGATTAGCATATGATTCAGGTAGATATGGAGGGATACTTTCAGGTTCAGCCAGTGAGGGTATTGGACAGAAAGTTCAAAATGCTCCAGAATAGAGTTATAGAGCTGGTAAAAGTTAAGTGGACCTGCTACGGTCCTGAAGATGCTACATGGGAGCATGAAGATGCTACATGGGAGCATGAAGATGCCATGTGGGCAAAGTACCCATAAATTTTTTAATAAATTTTATATTTTGATCTCTATTTTGTATATGCACTGAGGACAGTGCCAAGATAAGGGGGAGAAGATGTAACACCCTGGGTTTCGAACCCCTAATTTAAATAATGTATTGTTACAATACTGAGAGGCATGAGTGCCCAAACAATTATTAAAGGGCCAGTATGCCCAATAAATGTAATGTTTTTATCATTATTAATAATAAACACATTGTTGGCTGCTAGACGGACAAGGACTAGAGTTATAGGGGGCTATGATTCCACAAGAGAGGGGGCTTGAGGGGATAAGTATTAATTCCTATGATAATTTCCCTTTTTTCCTAAGGGAGGGGATCAATTACATGAGCATCTTGGGGAAGGCCATGAGGTTATTGATTCCCCATGAATTTACTTAAACCTGCCTCTGGTCTGATGGGGGGATTCGACCGATGGCTTATTCGCCGATTTTATTGTACGTTCATTCATTTACCTCATGCACTTTCATTCACTCACTCACCCATTCATTGATCCATTCTCACCTGCGTCCTGGCTAGGAAAATGGAACCGAACTTCTGAGAATTAACCACAGTATAGTTGGTTGTAATGTTCGTTGGTGCAATCCATCCATGACCTGGGGCCTACATGTCTGAGATGACTTGGTATGTGCCCTGTTTTTCTCACAACTGTGAGTCCTAAGAGTTCTAGCACTAAGATTTTGGACCAGCTGTGCTGGAGGCCCTGAAAAAAGGATAAGGATTTTCTGAGTGGCTGCGTTGCAGAGAAGGGTGGAGGTCCATTCTCTTGGGCGGTACAGGATGGGTAGAAGAGAGATGGGTACTTGGATTTTTATGGGCGATGGGAAACCTATGAGAGCTTAAGAGATGAATGGTTTGGGAAACCAAGTACACTCTGGAACTGTCCTTGTGGATTCATAGCCTTGGCTCAGGGGTGACATTGTTGTTGATATTTGGAGAAGTGGTGTCTACGGTTGGGTGGAATGTCCTTGGTCTGCAGCCAGTTGGTGTCACCTTTTTATAAAGATAAGTGATCTCTATTGTGATATTATTATCTTTGTATAAATGTATTCCACTGTGTATATTTAATTATCATTTAATTGAATCTTTAGACTATGCATGCTTGTTGATTACTATTCTGCATGTCGTTAAAGTCTTTTATTTAAAAAGGTATCGGTGAAAGAAACAAGTCCAAGTTCAGACTTGAAGGTAGCATACCCCAGCCTTTGGGTGGCTGAGGATGTTACAGATAGAGAAATAGGCTTACACAGTATATAAATAAGTCAAGCATTTTAGATACTATATCCTGAAGTATCACACCAAAGTCATAGTCCATCACCCCACAATCAGATCTTTATTCACCCAACAAGAAATGGGATAAAGGAGGGGAAATTGGATGGAATTCATTCAAAAATTTGATCTAGACATAAAACCTGTTAAAATAGTCAAAGGACAAGGATTGTGTAAACCAGTTGTTGAGGCTCAAGATCTAATTAACGCAAAAGACCCCTATTGGGAAAATGAGCTATCATTATGGTGCAGCGAAGCCATATACGTACCTCCCGGGAGAGAATCCGGGTATGGAAACCTGTTTTATCTCTTGCATCAAGGGTCTTGTCTCGAAAATCTAAACCCTAGAGAAAGGAGATACCTTAGGTTAAAATCTGCTCAATATCGCCTCATAAATTTTTTGTTTTTCCACATAAACTATGATGTTGTACTGCTTAGATTTTTTGAACATGACGATGTAGAAAAGGTGGTGATATAAATCCATGATGACCCAGTAGGTGGGAATTTTGCAGGAGAAACCACGAATCATAAAATACTAAGGGTTGGTTATTATTGGCCCACTCTGTTCAAGGGCACTCACGCATATGCCCGGAAATGTACAACTTGTCAAGTGAGCATCGGTAGGGAAACGAGAGAAGTCATTCCACTCCATCCGATGACTATATCCATACCATTCAAGCAGTGGGGAATAGACCTCATAGGAGAAATTACTCCCAATTCTTTGAAACAACATAAATATATCTTGACTACTTCAAACTATTTTACAAGATGGACTGAGGCTATCCCTCTCACGTGAATTAATGAAAAGGTAGTAATACAATTTCTAGAACGACAGCTAATAAAAAGGTTTGGACTACCCTACATCCTCATTTTTGACAATGTTGCTTACTTTTCTTCCATACGCTTGACCGAATTCTCTCTTGACAAGGGAATCATAATAAGATACTCTGGAAACTATTATCTTCAAGGGAATGGGGTAGCAGACTCAACTAACAAAAACCTAGTAAGAATTTAAAAAAAGACAATTGTTGAAAATCAGAGGAAGTGGCATAATTCACTTCATAACGCCCTATGGGCCAATAGAGTAACACCTAAAGAAGCCATAAGAAACTCTTCATACTTTCTGGTATATGGGAAAGAAGCCATTCCTCCAAACGGATTGTATCTTATATCTTCACAGCTCGCCCAGGCATCAAGAGGTCAACCCTCATCCGCTGTACAACAAAGGATTTATACCCTTCTCATGCTAGAAGAAGAAAGAGAAAAAGATAAATCTAAGTTCATTTCTCATCAACAGTTAGTTAAAATATGGTTTGACAAATGTAAGGCCAAAGAAAAAAATATTTAAGTAGGGGACCTAGTTTTGAAATGGGATAAAGAAAACGAGTCTAAAGGAAAACACTCAAAATTTCAAAGTCTTTGGCTCAGACCTTTCTAGGTATCCGAGAAAATTGGGGCAGGCAGATACCGGTTGCAAAATCTAAGGAGGGAACCTGACATCCTCCTGGTGAATGGCCAAACTTTAAAATAATACTTCTCTTAAAAAATAAATGTGTCTTTTTATGTTTTGTTTCTTTTAGCTTATATTTCGATCAGGGTAAGTGTCTAGGTTTAGGGTAGGCTGATTGCAAATGCCTCTTTATTTATTTATTTTCTTTATTTTGCTTGTTATCTTCTTGTAATTAATTTGTGTTCTGTAAAGTAGTGGTTGACTTTAATAAATATGGTGAAGCAGACTCTGCTCCTAAACTACACTTCCATGCAACATAAGAGATGTTGGACAAATACAAATTTTCAAAGGAGATCTATATATTGTCTTTGCAAGCATACTACTTTGGTAAGTGATGATATATTCGCCTGGTGTTCTGGTAAATCCCAAAGGAAAATATGGCTAGTTGGAAAGGATCGCATGTACCTCTAGAGAGAGCTAGGAAGGGCTTCACCTTAACTGTTTCGCTTTGCAAATAACAAACATCCTCCTATCCAACTCACTCGTGTAATTTCTTCTAGAATAAAATGATCTATATTAAAAGGAGTGCAAAGTTCGAGAGGGTATACAGATAACTTCGTTGAGGCTATGGACGTTCACTGGCAGCGGATCAAGGTATGTGATATAGGGGTGACTTTGTTGGGGCTATGGATTCTCGATAATAGCAAAGAAACATCGTAGCAAGGGAATAATAATAAATAAAAATGGCCTTAAACCAGTGGATGCCTTACCCAACTCTTGTCAAAGAAGGGTGTGGGTCATGGTCAAGAGGAATGAAGGTGGAAAAAGGGTTGAACACCATATGCGGATATAGATTCACAAACTCGGGAAGTTGTGTATGCACTGATAGGAAATACTATGTTGAATGCAAAGACAGATAGTTTCTCAACCAGCTTCTACACAAGATAAGCCCGAAGGAAGGAGCAGAGATTATGTTTTCTCCCAGAAAATCGTCATTTTTTGAGCTCTCAACACACTCTAAAAGTTTTGTGAAAATTTTCTCTTTTGGGTGCCACTTTGTTTTTTTTTTCTCTCTTTCGAAATTGATTCAGATGTGTAGGGATCATTAAGTTTTCTATTCCTATGTTTTATCATCGATCACATTCAAATTGGTTTGGATTTGTTAAATAAATTAACTTCTCTTCTAAAGTACACTTCGCATTTTTAACTAAGTATACACAACTAAAAATTTTGATCTATGCACCCATTATCGACATCAGCGTGATATGCGCAGTAAAATTGACCACACGAAAACAACAAGTGTCGATCATCGAAGAGTGGGTGCATCGATCGGGAATGGAAGAGTGGGTGCATCGATCATTGATTATATCTTGTGAAGAAGTTGTCAAAATCTCATCGATACACCATCGACATTAGGGAGGTACGAAAAGGAAAACGCTAACATCGACACACCTAATGAACCTCTGATCGTCGATCATCAATACATTCGGGGTCAGTGATATCTAAGGAAAACCTTAAGCCGCTGAATTTGTTTTTACTTCGACACACCGTCGATCGTCGATTGTAGATTGGTAATACATTTTTGGCATCTACAAACTCCAAGGGATGAAATCATGAAACAATTACCATAGAGACTCGTCGATCACTGATCCTCAACATGTCGTTGGTATCGGCAATATAGGCTGAGGTTCCTAGTGTCATGTCTAAATAAAATCCCCAATTCCAAAGAAAATTTTTAACGGAGGAACCAAAATCAAATGCCACATGTCATGATCGTCATCCCAGGTAATTATTTCCACGTCAACATTGTACGACTGTTTAGGTCAGCATCAGATCTTTCACTAAAAAAGTTATTAACAAATATTGTGTAATAAAATCGTCGACATCGATCCACTTGTTTAAATCGATGGACTGATAGGACATCAACAGTATGATCAGACACCTTTGGTGAAAAATAATATCATATTTTATTAGTTAATAGCCCAATTAATGCTTTGATCAACACACATTACTATCCTACGCGTTGAACAAATTATAGGAGTTTGAAACTACTGATGAAATACGATGTACCGTGCTCCTGCACCACCAGCCTGTGATTGCATTTAATCTCGAGGATGATTCTGATCTTGGTGATGGATTTTTCAGACCGCATTTACACCCTGAATTCAAGAACCGATGCAACAAGGTAAGTATTTCCTATCAGTACACAAGTCTTTCATTCCTTAAACAGTCGAAGGAGAGAGAAATCATTTCAACAACTCACAATCGATTTTCATCATTATAAACTAGGTTAGGCTTGTGTGAAGAGGAGGTATGAATCTCTGTATCATTTTGATAGTCACAATTGTCTATATTTCAGTATCATTGATGCAAGTCGATATCTCATTTTGTTCTTTGTGCAGGAAAAATGCCTCCAAGGAATCCAACGACCAGGTGCTCATCGAGAGCACCAAAATTGAAAGAATGTAGAGTTTGGTGAAGGATCTTCAACTGACGCTACTAGACAACTTGATTTTTCCACTAAAGTGGAGTTATTCATCCGAATGTCTACCAAAAGGGCGTTTCCCAGCCTCCTGCATTCAGTGACACAGAGGAAAGAACTGGATCGAAAGTGGTGCTCCCGCAGTGGGGATATTTGTTTAACATAATAAGAAGGGAATATTACCTAGAGTTTATACCACACAATGACCCAAACGTTAGAATGCTCGATGACCAAGTATTCTCGAACATTCGGTGATCCTGCCTACACCTGGTAGCCTGTCAAACCCCGGTCTTTCCTTGCATTGAAACCCTGGGGTGGATAATCAACCACACAGATGCAATGAAATGTGTGGTCAATTATAACAATGGCGGATGTGTTGGGGTTTTTCTCCCTATAGAGGTCTAGAAATACTACAAACTCCGAGACCCGGAGAAAATATTAAATATTGATTTTGTGGTAAAATTTTATGAGTTCCATGACACCAGTAGGTTGATGGTCTCATGGTGGAAAGAGAATAAGAAGTTTGAAAACATGAGAAATGGTTGGTATAGTATGACCAATCTTAGAGAGCCATATATTTATCTAATGGCTCTGATCTGTCGATTAGATGGAGAAAGGGATTACTCCAAGTTTTCAAGAGCATGGATACCCCTGACATAAACTGTGGCAATCTCTGGTAGCAACTTCAACTAGGGAGCGATGATTTAGAAACAACTAAGCACCAACATATTGCAAGCTCTGACACCAAAGGATGGAGAAACACCAACTTTTCACATGGTGTCATACTTATTGGACATGATATGCACAAGGAACATCTTCTCAGGCATGAATCTGAGATGGAATGTTTTGGAGCTACTCGTGCATGGCTATTTCAACATTATGTGGGAGAACATGTAAAATAAATCTTACACCCTCATATGTGATGAATTTATAGCTTGATTCTATTTCATTCTTTTTAAGAAAGAATGCCTAAGGATTACGGTAGCAACCAAGAAAATGATTTCAAAAGTAGGCCATTGGTACTTGGAAGAAACCACCACATATATCAGAGTGTTTGGGGCCAATGGCACTCCACATTTACTCCCCACTCATGTATCGGACTATCTCACTATGGGAGAAATATGTTATCAAACCATTCTTCAAGGCTATAATGCCACTCTGGTAAAGGAAAAAAAGAGAGCGTTCATACCCTATGGATTTCATGTAGGATTTTATATGGTAAACGATACAAAACAAGAAAAACAAGAGGGTTTGAGCCAGTTGGAGTATAGATTCCCCACAGGCCGATTTCACAAACATGACCCAAAGGGCCTAGTACCCCAACATGCGTCACAGGTATATCCCTATTGGTTGTATGTCCCTGATAATTTTGAAGATGAAATATTTACAGAACGTGCTCAAGACTAGGAGGAGGTGCTCCAGAGAAAAGATAACCCCAATATGACGAGATTTAAATCCATGATAATGTATGAGCAGGTAGAAACGATAGAACAAATAGCTCAAGAATCCCTCACGGTTAGGGAAGAAAATGTATCAGTAGAAGACACAAAGGCACAGAGGGGAGGGATGTTCTTGCTAGAAGAATCCCAAAGAGTCGTCCAAAGGTTATAAAATGACCCCCAGTTGAACCCTTTGATAGAACCCATAAGCATAATCCCGATCAACACAATCAATCTCAGAGAAGAGTTAAATGGATCAGAGACAAATCCACTAGAGGAGACCACTCATCCAAAAAACCCAAGCATTATGTCACAAAAGGCAAGGTCATCGATTGCTGCTACAATGCAACTAGGGGGAACAAGAACATCAAGTGGGACAGATGTTCCCAATTTCCTCATAGACCTTTACCATATATGTCGATGACAAAATCTCAGGGGTTTCACTCATAACCCTAGTACCAATCACGGAGGAGGGAGAACTAGGGGAAACATCTGCTTTAACCCCCAAATCTTTGACCTCAATTCCCCAAGAAGGTGACGACAAGGCCATAATCATTATGGACATTAAATTTCTCAACCAATAAGGAATTCATCCTAAGAAGGACAGCTCCAAGGACAAGTTGGGCTCTAGTGAACAGAAAGAAGAAACGTAGTGATCAGAAATTGACATCTCAATAGCCAATCCTCAAGTAAATGTTGATCCTTTTCCCCTCTCCCCATCTAAATTCAAGACTCCACTAGACGACGAACACCAGTAGGAGGTCGAGTCAATAGAACATATAGAAGTTCCCCCTACTAAAGAACTACAAGAGTCAGTCATAGAACATATATATATGACATGAAGCCTAGGAAACACTCTAACCTAGGGAGATCAACAGATTCTTGAGCCAATGGATGAGGTCGTCAATATACAAGAGATCATTTATGATAGAAAGAGGAAAGATGTGATGAGAAGGACAACCAAGAAAAGGAGGCTCACACTTGATAACAAACTCCTCATCACCACAAAAGAAACACTTCTCAACAAAGAAAATGCTAAGACAACTAATATGATCAGGGTCAGAATGGCTATAACTGATGCAATGCTGGACATAGCGAAAAGGGATGAAAAGGAATTAGTAGCATTAAATAAGGGGCTAGATCATCTGCATCATCTAGTGAAGTATTATCAATATTTGATGCAGGAAATAGTGTTCCTGAGGAGCGAGTTCCGAGAAACATATGGGCAATTCACAAGTGAAAGAAATCTCTTCACCATATGCATAGTCAATTTTCAAGAGGATACAATCATGGGGCTGGAAACTTGTAAATATGTGCATAGATGGTATGAAAAGGCACATCATGCCTTAGAGTGGATTGAATATATCAGTGTGGTATAGAAAGGCCGAGACTCGGAAGAGAACGACATCTGAGTACTGATGGATAGTAGCATCTCATGAATTAGGAAGACAACTGAAAATTGGGTGAGCATGGTCTAGGAACCTCAGCGGAAGATATAGGAAAGGTGGGGAGAGTGAAAGAAAAATTTGGAGAATATCAATTGAGAGATGGAAAACATTGACCTACCAGAGTTTGGTCCACCAGAAAACTTTCTCGATTTGCATGACATAGTCAAATGACATGCGGAGCATGACTCGGCATGGGAGGAAGATATCTCACAGATTTCAAGTATGACTCCTGGTCTAATAAATAAGTTCATGGAACACTCAATCAAAGCCCTCACAGTTCTGAAACACTTAAGTGTCAAGCTCATGAGGTATAGAGAGCGATAAGTGGAGATAAAGGAAGTCTTCTTTGCACCAATGGCTCAGCATAAGTTTCCCTATGCAAACACATGCGAAGAGATTTTCTTCAAGTGGGTGGAGTATGAGATAAATGATCCACTGCAGTAAAAAATTGGATGATCTCAAGAGAACGAGGAGATAAAGTCTACCACGTGTCATTTTTCTTTTACTTAACATAACTTGTAGTTGTTATTTTTAGCTTAGTGATTCTTTATAAATAGGGATATCGACCTCATGCAAAAGGTCGATAGTTTTGGGAATGTCCTATTTTTTTTAGAATTGTAACAGAATTATGTATGTGTGACTTTAATTAAGAAGTTTTGTTTAGAACCAAAGAAATTTTTTTTATCTAAAGCGTCAACTTGATCGGATCAAGAAGGGATTGTTTTCGTCTTTGAGTTTGATAGTGTTGCTACATTGAGTAAGAGTTCTTGTATCTATTGTTAAGTTATCTTTCAATACTGTAACAATTATTTTGTTATAGATGATGAAAAGAAATCGATTTGTTGATATGTGATTGATAGTAGAGCTAAGAGAACTACTTTTCTTACACTCATCTTTGTTACGTATTTGTTTTCCTTTCTACAATTTTTATCTTAGTCAATGATAAATGTCCACAAGTAAAAGTATTATTGCTAAACTTGGAATAGGTCTGATTATCGTTGTCTTCACACTGAGGTATAAGGGTTATCCTAACCTCAAAATTCTTCAACATTTAGTAATTTCCCTTTATCGGTTGGCTTATGCCATCCTACTTATCTTACCTAGACTATTTAAGAGTATAAAAATACAAAACGAGAATCGTTTAACCTGAAGGAGAAAATTTTCATAGAAATATACACATGGCACTCACCCGTAAATCCCATCGATAAATCGGTCAGATCAAAGATCTAGAGAACCATTATACTCATCAAATTCTTACGAGTCTAATTGGGCCTCTTAAGCGGTTTTGGTTCCTATTGTTGAGTTAAAGGATTTATGACCCCTCAATAGGATGCACAGAAGGTGTCTCAACAACATGAATGAAGTGGAGTTGGGCTATAATTCCCGAATGACCTTGTTTTAGGAGCTTTTCCATGTGATGGGAACTGATGATCTCAGGGGAGCCTGCGGTGATGCCTTGGAACATTTATTATTGTACCTCTTGTTGGAATTGAATGGTTAAGTCCTTAACATCCATGAGAATGGGGCCTAGAGTGCATAACCATTCGAAACCAAGAACAATGACATAAACACCCATGTCTATATCAAAGATATGGGATTTCAAGTGATACTGACCAATTTGGATTTGCAAATTTTCACATCGTCCCCCACATTTCATGGAACCACCATTGGAAATAATGATTTGAAAATTACTGATGACACAGATGTAACAATTGACTTCTTGGGAAATGCAGTGATGAATAAATTTATGGGTACTACCATTATCCACAAGGGATGATCACTTTCCTATTTTTTATGTCGCCAATTAATTTGAGAGTCTGGAGAGCAGAGAATCCAATGAAGGCATTAAGTGAAATCATCGGGTCAATGTTTGGTGGGTCATAGGGTGGGGTGAGGTCAGAAGGAGGTGGTAGTTCTTCCACGGGTGGAACAACAACCTATTCTTTATAAAGATCCTCAATCACAAACATAAAAATATTTTGTTCCTTGAGTTGATGTTCATCCATTTCATCCCTGGTTAATTTATGGATCTTGAGGGGAGTTGCAAGAGAGGAAAAATTGGTGGGTTTAGGGCGAGGAGGATAGGAGGGTTTGTGGGTCTGGGAGGAGACAATCGGTTGGGAATCCTTGGCTCATTGAGTAGCTTCCAACCAAGTCTGGGGGCATGCCATGAGAACATGGGCATGAATTCCATATTTGAGGCCACTGATAAAGAATTCCCTAAAGAAAGCATCTGGCATGCCCTCCATTCTAAAATCCAAGTGCTCAAATGTGGCAATAAAGTCTTCCATTGTCCCAAACTTCTTTACTTGGTCAAATGACTTAAATGGTGGGTGTTAGAGCCAAAGAGGTCATAAATTTCAGCCACAAAAGAAAGATACGCTTGGTGTTACTTTTTTCACCATTGTCATCGTTCAAGATCCAGATGTAGGACACCATAATGAAGCTTGTCTAAATCATCAGTAATCCCATGCAATGAGAAATAATGTTCCATTTGTGTGACCCATCCTGTAGGATCTGATCAATCAAATTTGTTCACATCAATTCCAGGAGGGTGGAGCTCTCGGGAAAAGTGGGTAGTATGAGGGCCTTGGTAATGGGAAGATTCATGTTCATCCTGATAATATGTTTGTTCAGAAGAGGAAGGCTTCTAGGAACGTCCCAGGAAGTGGTTTTTGAGGTCTCTTATGTGGGAACATTTTTCCCTGAGGTATTTGATGTGGGAGCATTTTTCCTTGAGGATTTAAATAGTTGAATTGATGGAGCTAATGTTGGCACTGAGATGCTTGATGTCTTCCTTGTTCTAGTGTTTGTCAGCAAGAAATGCATTGAATTCTTGGGCTCGTGTGGTAGTCATTTGGACAAAGGAGAAAACAAATAGTATAGGGAAAACAAAAGGGGTCTAGAGAGGTGGGTGGGACCATGGATAAAAAGGGTGTCAAATGATAGGTACCACTACGATCAGGGAGAAAAGGGGGATCCAAAGGGATAGGAACGAAATAAGGGTGTCGGAGATGGGTCAGGTCCACAAAAATATTGTGTTAAAAATGATAGGTATCACTGAAATCGAGGCGAAGAGAGGAACCCAGTGGGATAGGTCCCAAATAAGTGTGTCGGTGGGACCACTATACTCATTTTTTTTACTTCTGCGGATTTATACTCTGGCTTGAATAATACTGCAGTAACAAAATACCCAAATGCTTAACATGAATAAATGTGTAGTAATTTCACAACCAGAATGTAGAAGGCGCAGTTGCACGACAATAAATCTTGTCTATTATTTTTTTTGTTTTCGTCCCCAGGGGTAGGATATTCAGGACTTCTACAAAAAAGGGTTTTCCCTATGCTATAGATCTCTAATATACGTGTGGGATCCAACAATAGTACTTGGCCCAATATCTCAAGGCACCAACTACGGAGGCTAGATCTTGCCCTTAGATGTACTTACCGACTAGCCGAGTACTAGAGAGTATCCTCCCAAGTGTTATTCTTGATGGCACTATAGCAGTCAGGTGGATGATCAGTTTATATATGGAGAGATTTATAATATCTAGGCCAATCTGTATATAGGTGTTGTCTAATGCGCTACCACAACACCATACTTTAAGGGTTACAAGGGTGGCCAACATATGTGCGCTTAGGTACCACTTGTATTTCCTGCGTGTGTGACTCTATGACCGTGGGTTTATGAGTGTAACGACAGATTTTTGTAGCTTTAAGACGCCAAAATACGTCTCTACCCTGAAAAAAATATTAAACCCAAAATTTTCTCCCAAGGAAGGTGCTTGGATACAAGTTGTAGTATTCCAAATATAAAATAGTATGGATAACATAAATATTTTAGCTATAAATGGCAGAGAAGCAATGATATAATCAAAACAATACCACAATAATACCACAATAACACCATAAAGATCACTTTGATTACTGATAGAAATGTTCACTTGCCTCTTCGAGGGGACAACCTCCAGCAGAGCAGACCTCTATTACAATAATATCCAATACAAGATTTCTCACACCCTCTACTTCTATTTATAATCTGTCTATCCAAAAGAACAATCTAGAGGAAGATCCTTCTAGAAGCGGAAGATTCTAATAGGTATTCTTACATTTGACTTATTCTTCCTTATTGTTAGGCCTTATTATTATTGGCCTTTATTACATGGAATTATATATTCTACCTACTTGAGGGGTTAGGGAGGTTAGGTCCCTAACATGCACTTGATTAGATGCCCCTAACTAATCACAAAGTTGCACTTAGCAACATCCAGTTTTCCTAATGAACTAGAAGAATGGCATATAGGTCAATAAGTTAAGGCAAATAATTTGTTACATGGCACTCCCTCTTGGGATGGAAACATTCATAACTCCAATCCAGCAAGGGGTGTATCCTTCTTTGTGTAGGTTTGGATATGAGAGGGATGGACGTAGGCCTTCCAATTTTTCTTGGGGGAAGGAGGTGGAGCCACTCCTCATTTTTCATTAAAGGAATAAAAATAAGGTTCATATGAATCCTTTTTTCCCTTTTTAGAAGGTTTGAAAATATTATCATGGTTAGATATGGGGTCCTTGTATATCCCATGTTTGGAATTTTCTTCTATTCCATTGACTTTGGGTTTAGAATGGTTTTTTTTTGGCCTTTTTTATTTATTTAATTATTTGAGATTTCAACAATCTTTGTTATTTTTCATGTCTCTCTTATTGTATTTTCACCCCATTCCAATGGTTGAGGTACATGGGTTAGGTTTATCCTTTCCTTTAATGTTGAAGATGGTTCAAGTCTTAGTTTTAGGCAAGGGCACTTCTATCTCTTTGTCACTTATTTCATTTCTATTGGAGACTTGGGGTTTGGGTTATTGAAGTTTTTTTCTCCCATAATATCTTTGATATAGTAATTATTGATGTGAAGGAGGTGGTTGATGGAATGTTTTGTGTATTTGGGGTCTTCAAGAAACACTCTAGCTCTATTCTGATATTCTTAGGGCCCTTGTAAAAATATCATACAGATTATATTCAAGGATCTATGGTGTGAAATTATGTAGAACCTTATGTCATTTACAAATGAATGGTGAGAAAAATTCCTTATCTTATTTCTTGAGGACCATGAGTATAAAAAATATAGAGTAATTTTTCCTAAGCATCCCAAAGTGTTTGATGAACTAGTTTGCTAATAAGTAGAAGTCATATACCAACCCTTCAAATAGATGATGGGAATAGTGGAAGGTATATCCTATCAAGGATCATGGAAAGAGCATAAAGATATTTTTTTTTCCCATAAACTTTAAGAGGGTGTCATAGTAAAAAAGAAGTCATTTTGAAGTGGTTGTGAAAAAATTGGAAGGTATGATTATCCTTATGGTTGGGATAATGTTGGAATGCATGATTCTCCTTGCGGTATCATTAGGATGTGTTCTTTTTGTAGGCATATTTTGGGATGGTTACTTGATTTAGGGGTTGTTTTATGGTTGTCATGATGACTTGGCTCACATTTGAGGGAATCATTGCATGAATACTTGTCTGGGGAAGGGGGCCTACCAAAAGCCAGGGAAATATTTTAATATTCCCTTAGTAAAATATTGAAGAGTTTCAAGGTTGATATTGATGCAATTGCATGTTGGATTGTATGGATCAATTTCTAAGGTAAGTGTTGACCCAAAAAAAATATTTGGGCTCAACATAATGTTTCACATTGC
>ML779702.1:32976-44355 GCA_009831015.1 Picea engelmannii | reverse complement strand
ATGTGAAGTAAAAAAAGATAAAGGGTAGAGATGAGAATTCCTTTACATCTTTTAAACCCAACTAAGAAGATAACCACTCTTCTATGCATCTTACCGTAATTTTATCTTTTATTTTAAAATGTGGTGCAATATAAATCCATACCTAATGTGCATATGGGAAATGTAGGAAGAGAAGAGAGGATAAATCATCATCCTTCCTACATAGAGATCATTGATTTTGGCCCACTCATCCTCTGTGGATACCAATGTCCCAAGTTAACATTTTTTTCTCCAACGTCAACCACAACATAATCCCCATATTTGTAGGCGCATGCATTTTCCAAATAAATATACACCACCACTTCTTTATACCTATGAAAGTGCCTTCTTCCAGAGCAAGGTACCCCAATTTAACCATAAATTGGCCATATTTTCTTTTGAGACCAACAAAAGGAATCTTGGTCGTCGTCATTAAGGGAGATGAAATTTTGTTTTAAATTTTTGTTGTATTTGTCCCATTCTTCCATGTGTCCACCTATTAAACCCATCTCCCCTGCATCTATCCAAAAAAACATGCTTGATTCATCCTTACTTTGTACACATGAGTCCCACGATGAGGTTATACCAATAATATGAAGATTTAATATCAATTCCTTAGATAATCCTTGTACCCCCTCTGATCCTTCCCAGGGGTCCTCACCTATTCTACCCTTCCTTCCATTTCCAATTCTCTAGATTTCCCAATCTTCGATCAAGGGGAAAGCACATACTGGCTCTTTCCATACTATGGAGCTATTTGATATCGATTTTTTGGGTTGGAAAAACCATTCCTCAAATGAAATACTTGCCAGATATTTGGAAACCATTACATTTCCCCACAACATTTGATTATGAATGAGCCTACAAATGATTTTAGCAACCAAAGCCTTGCTAAAATAGAATAAAAATTTTATCCCCCAACCTCCCAACTCTTTTGTGATGTAGGAGCATCTTGGCTCCAAAAACAACCTTGTTGGCCTAGACCTAAGAGGGTCTTGAATTATTTGTATTTTCCTATGTTTTGTTTGAATTCTAGAAGAATTCCATGGGATACGGTTGTTGGGTTGAAATTATTTAATGTAATTGAATCTTCCTTATTAAGCAGATCTCGAGAGAGTTGTGACAGTTAGAGAGATCCTAGGGGTAAGTTAGAGATCTCAGGAGGGTTTTGTGGATCTTAGAAAATCATAGAGATTAATTTAGGAATGATTGTTATGGTCTAAACAGATTCTGGTTCAAAAGTCTTTATTTTAAATATTGTAATCCTTTGAGCATGAAGTGGTGGCCAATTGAAAGGAAATCACACCAATAGTGCGAGAGTAAAAAAGGCCATCAAAGGAGAGAGAAAGGCATTATGTAAATTATATGTACAATATCAAATGAAATCACTCTATTTCGAGTGTTGTTTGGAACTGGTGTATTGACCTATTTGAATTATGTGACATTATTATAGTCCAGATTGAGACCTGTTAGATCGTATGTATAGGTATCGAGTGGAAAGCGCATGCATAGATCGTGAGGTATTTTTTATCACAATAGGATCAACAATGATCCTTTGATCATATCGAGGTTGTGAAGGAACAAGGTTAAAATCCAACTCTATGCATAGACGAGGTAAAGAACATAGTTAAAACCTGTTACAGGCGAGGAGAAACATACATCGTTAGATCAAGCCAAAGGTTTAATCATGACCGTTGATTATGAGCCAGACTTCCCATTCTCCTCTTAAGAACGTTCAGCTAGGATTAGATCTTGGATATAGATCTACCCAAATCTATGGCTAGATTTTATTCTAGGTTCGGAGTTCGAAGCAGCATAGTAAAGGCTATTGGAGTACAAGTTAGAAAATACTTCGCAAAGTGAGTTTTGATCAACAGTGACAATTGGCAGGAGAAGCACAGAAATCAACGACTAAGATCTACTTGGAGTGAGTTAGATCTACGAATCTCAATAACAGACATGTTTATATGTGATTGGGATTTTCTATCAGAGCAATAGAATGGTTAGAATGTCGAACAAAGGAGAGACCCGATCAATGGTGGATATCTATTCAGGGTATCCAAAATCAACAGCTATGAAAGGAACATGTGGAGGCATTGGATTGGATGTTGAATAAGAGTCATTAGATCCGAAGCCTGAAATAACACTTCAAAAAAGAACCTGATATACGATGTAGATCAATTGGAGGATAAAGGAATCCAAGGTCATGGTTATATCTCAAAGTCTGTGATTTAGAGTCTAAGTCTATGGAATAATCTGATGAGGAGTTTCGATCGATGACGTAGATCGATCGAGAGGATAGAGAGATCCAAATTCTAGAAGGAGATGTGTGGAAGAGATTGAGTGGTTGTTGGATTTAATCCTTCGGGGTTAGAAGAATATGTCAGTGAAAAGGGGTCCAATGAAGGAGGGATACCAATGGTCCAGATGCATTTGGAGTGATCTAGATCGATGTTGAGAGAGAAATGCATGGTGAATTTCTATTGGGAATCAGAGTAGACCCATCGGGGTCCAATAGTAGGAGAAGGTCTGACAAAGGAACAATGACAAAGGGTTGATATCTATTCAGAGAAAATAGATCAACGAACAGAGGAATTGACAAATGGAAGAGCACCAATCTGACATGTTGTAGCTGACATAGCCCATATGTGGCATAAGGGAATGGAAAGAGTACACGTGGTAGTGACGTGGATGAATTAGGGAACAACACATAGAAATCGTATTGATGAGTAAGCAGGTGACACGTGGCATCCCTATGTAATTACCATGGAAAATGCTTGGTGTAGTGAAAGAGAGATGGTGATCCGTGACCATTAGATCCAAAGGTGGAGATGGCTTGGATGTTCGGAATCTGAGGAGGAAGATGAATATTGTTGGATAGACGTTTCAGGGTGTGGTAGCTCACAGAAGTATGACAGAGGAGCTTCAAAACAAAGGAAAAGGGACATCAAATCTGAACCGTCCATTGAGACATGACCAGGAGAGAGATTTATCGTTCGATTAGGATACAATCGATGACGAGGATTAGAGGATGGAATAGCTCAAGGTGAGATGTGGATCATCCATCCTGTGACGATTGATAGTGGAGGATGAACATCAAATAGATCCTGACAGAGATTAACGAAGCCTATGTGTAAATATTTAGCACACGGTTATGGAGAAAGGTCTCGTGGAGACTAGCGATGGATAGTGAGCGTTTAAATGACTGATGCATTTAACAAAGATTTGAACTTTGTTGAAAGAGTAAGATTGTGAATGTGAGTTAAATTAGGAGTATCTTAATTTGATTTGAGCATAATTGAATTTATAATTCTTTAATATTATGGGTATTGATCGGGATGGTCATCATTTTGGCATATCCAATTTCATCCATTTTACCAACGGGATACTATCTGCTTCCTTTTTCCTAGACCACAAGAATTGAAAAAAAGATATCCTTAATTTCAATAAAATTCCTTTTGGGATTCTATCTATTGTTTCCCAGTAAACGAGAATGCTACTCAACACAAAATTAATGAGAACCAAATTCCCCTCTCTAGATAACCACTTGTTCACCCACATTCCAATCCGGATCTAGATTTTCTAGATGAACCACAACCAATCATTGAATGAGTATGAATTTGTTTTAAATAAAAACCAAGATATTTTATGCCCACTTCAATATTGATATACTCAAAAGGGAGGATGGATCTTAAATGACCTCTTATATCTTTGCTCAACGCATGAAAAATAATGGAGGATTTCTCCATGTATATCTCAATTATAGTGTCTATAAAATCAAATAAAATATGTCTCTTCAAACCTATAACTCCTTTGAAGATCCTACACCAAAAATCATAACATCATCAACAAAAGGGAGATGGGTTAAAACAACTGAGTCACGGATTCGAAGGCCTTTGAGCGTCCCACTTATTTTAGCATTTTGGATGAGCTTACTTAAACCCTTTGCAACAATAAGAAAGAGAAATGGAGACAATGGACACCCCTGACGAAGACCCCTTGAAGAATGAAAAAACTTGGAAGGGGAGCCATTAATTAAGACAACAAAGGAGGATGATGAAATGAAACTCATGATCTATTTGACTAAATGAATATTCATTCCCATTTGAATTAAATCTATTCAAATGAAGACCTAGCTAAATTTATCATATGCTTTTGAAAGATAAATTTTCAAAGTTATAGAAGGAATGTTTATAGTCTTTATGGAGTGCAATACTTCTTAAGCCAAGGAGACTGCATCATGAATTTGTTTTTTGAATAGAAAACTAAACTGCTACTCCAAGATTATGTCACTAAGAAGGGGCTTTAGTATGTTTTCTATGATCTTAGATATAAATTTGTAAATCCGATTACAGGAGGATATAGGCCCAAAGTCCTCAAAGGTTGATGCCTCCTATTTCTTGGGAATGAGGGAAAGTAAAATTGTATTAAAAACTCCCAACATTTTTCTAGAGAGCTAAGATTCTTGTGCCACTTTAAGAACATCATCCTTTAACAAATCGAAAAAACAAAGATAAAATTCCACTATTAGTCTATCTGGGCCCATGCTTTTAATTTTTTGGAGAGCAGAGAGGGTAGAAACAAATTATTCTTATGTTATCTAAATAAGAAGAGAGTCATGCATGTGTTTTATAAAGGATCTTGGAAAAATATCTATCTCTTTGATAGTTTCATTGATAGGACATCCCACCGGATCCTTAAAAATATTTGTGAAAAAGGAAATGTCGACCTCTGTTATTTCTTCATGGGATGACTTAACATAATCACTTTGATCCCCGATATACAAAATGGTGTTCAAATTTTTACGACAATGGGAATACCTATGAAAAAATTTTGTATTGTTATCTCCTTCTTTGAGCCATATAAAAAGACTCTTTATATGCCACTTCATTTCCTCTAGGGCCAGTAGATCCTAACGTATTTTCAATATCTCCCCAAGGGACTACTCTTCCACAGATGAGAGGGATCCCACTGGCCTTTCAACTTGGATAAAATATAACTTCACATCCACCTCCTTCATTTCTTCTTGAGTTTTTCCATTAAATGTTCAGACCCACTTCTTAGTAACTACATTCACCCAATAAGGTTTGCATACAAATTGGTGCATGAGTGAATTTCCCCCATCCTGTATAAGAGGAATCCAAGTTTCTTTGATCAATTTTCTATAATATTCTTCTTTAATCCAAGACTCATTGAATTTCAATGGAGCTGGAGGCTTATTTCCACGAGGTTCAATTTTTAGAATGATGGGAAGATGATTGAACGAGCCCCATGTCGACAACCGTGATTTCAAGGACCAAGGTTTGAACACAATATATTCGTAAATGAGAAAATATATTAAAATTTTAGCCACTAATGTATCCCCTTTTTGGTCATTTATCCGTGTTTGAGTTAGTTTAGTTGGATCCAATTCCACCAAACAATTCACGGTTATTCATTGAGTGAAAAATAATTATTGAGAATCTTTCCGAGAATTCCCTCCCCAAACCTCACAAATGGAAAGTGTGAAATTTAGATCTCCACCCAGAATTACATTGGAATCCTCCACGACACCAAAAGCACTTAGACCTTACCAAAAATGAGGTCTCTTCACATAAGTACCATATACATTAATCACCCTAAAATTATACTTTATATTTCAATCTTCTAGCTCAACAATGATCCCTGAATGAATGAATAAAATCAACATGGTGGAAAGACAAGGACCATAAGTGGTAAGAATACCCCCAAGAGTCTGTTGGAACTGACAATAAAAATGACCAATCTTTTAACCAAGGCCTAAAATATTACACAACCTTTACCCCCAAGCACATAGTTTCTTGAACCATTATGACCTTAGGCTTATGAATCTGCACAAGCATTTTGATAGCCAAAATGTTTTGGGCACCCCCTACCCCATAAGAATATAGGCAGAGGAGGATTATTGAGGAAACCCTGCATGGGCTATCCTTGCTCTAATGGCCCAAACAATAGTTTTTTTATTCCCATTCCTTATATCTTTTTTTACTTGGATCTGAGCTAGAGTAAAATGAGACTTTCTCCCCATTTGGCCCATTGAGGATTTATCCAATGCTATACCACCTATACTGGAGCCCAAAGGCCTTGATTTAACCTTGTATCTTAATAGATAATCACACATTATGGAGTGATTTGAAAAATGGTTATCCGAAGAGTTTGATGAGCAAGACTTGATGGAAAATTGTCCTTGAGTCACCAGGGATTAATACCCTCCACTCAAGACAGGATGTAAGGATCCCTTTGGGATAGAAGGACCATCATTGGACAAACACTTTTTTCCATCAAAATAAATACTCGAAGGGTACATGACATCTATCCTTTTAGGAGACATGGGCACATGATATGAACTTATTCGTTTTCCGGAATGTCATCATTAAATTTTGACAAAAAAGAGGTATCAGGGAAAATATTCTTACCTCCATCTCCTCCACGGGATTAGAAGGAGAAAATAGTGATTTTGTGCCCCCACCACTTGATTTCTTCATGCACTACACGTTCACATGATTTTCCAACCCTCTAATGTTTTTGATTTCATCTAGATGGAGCTTCCTTTTCCATACTTTCCTAAAGGGCAGAAAAATCAAAGGCAGCCTTCACCATTAAGCTTGGAGGTGAACAACCTCATGAAACCCATAGCACTAAAAGGGAAATCTCCAATATTCAATACATTTCCACCGTGAAAAACCACCAAAAACAAATTCTATCTCATCCAGGAAACCTTTTCAAGGGTCCACCTCAATCTTCAACCACAACCATCTTATATCTATTTTTTATTCCCATTCTAGTTGAAAACAACAAAAATCCCTTGATTTTCTAACAATATCTTTCAGGATTTCCTCTTTCCAGAACACTAGTGAAAGGTTGGGGAGGATATCCCACACCTCTACAAAGAGAGAGGTTCATGCAAGGGATCAAAATTTACATCCCATTCTTTGAGAATGAGGCCAAATTGTCCCCAACCCCAAGTTCTAATAAAAATCAGCTCTAAATCCTATTTATATTTGAAGATGAAATAGTTCCATATTCAAGACAGGATATGGAACTTTGGACGATATCCTACCACCTCATACTAGTTCTCGTCTATCCAGGATTGCAATGTTGTTGGGATTACATTTTTCCCCAAAAATGACCCACGGTCGTTCTTCCTAGTGATTTGGGAATGACCCCTACAACCACATCATCCCCCACCACCATATTTCTACGCTCATGCTTCACCTTCCAGCACTTATTCCTCTAAGCCTTCAAATCATGAGCAAGATTTGAAACAATCTTGTAGAATTTTCACCAAGAGGAGAATTTTCTACCACTTTATTGTTTGCATGATAGTTTGTGGGAAGAGGATTTTTGCCCATGTATTTGCTCCCTTTCCTATAAGTCAAATTAAAATTGGGACCATCCTTGGAAAATTTGTGATCCTAATCATCGTCCAAAGGATGATCTGACGTTTCAGGGGCTTCCTCAAGAGAAACCCACCTGCATTTTTGGATGTGCATAAACTTTCCATCTAACACAAAAATATCCTTTGTGTCTCCAATGTCACTCTTGAAGTCTACCTCCTCATTTGTTCCTTGAGGTTTCAAATAAAAATGTTACGGATAGACACCATATTCTATCTACCCGCATACTCGAAAAAAGGAATACACCTAGGACTATGTATAGGCACCCTAGTCATCTTGAATCATCATAATTGTCATCCTCGAACTAGATCCAAGACCTAGGAATTTTCTAGGGTTTCCTCCAAATTTTTTGAATTCATAGTGACTTATCATGCACTTTAAGAGTATAAGTCACTAGTATTAGTTCACTTGGTCTTAGTCAAACATGGCTTAAGTGTTTGGATTTTATATTGATCGAGCCTCACTCACCAAGTTTGGTTTAGTAGGGATGGTATATTTTTATATTTATAGTATTTCCTAGCCTACTATCACCCACAAGACATATTCATTAACATGCAATAAGATTAGATTCAACTTTGTTTGGCTTATTTCATCCTCACAATATTTTACCTTTCAGGAGGCCATCCTTGTATTATTTTCAAGTTCCAAACCATCCCATATTAGCAGAGTATGTTTCAAGGATGATCAATTTAGATTTCATTTGATTTAGGCACAATTTGAAAATTTTCAATGTTGACACCTTCCATTAGTCACTAGGTGGGATCCATGTTAGATGGGGCTTTCACATAATATTAAAGGAATTTTTTTCTATTTCAATAAAATTATTCACTTGACCTCATAATTCTTCAAACAATATTTCTAATAAGCCTTCATTTTCCCAATTCCAAGCTCATATTCCTAGTCTACAAACAGCGCAAGATGCACATCTCCTATGTGTCTAAATTCCACATTTATGACTTCCTGATCAAATTCTATTCTAAATATGAACCAAAGAGATTTTTTTTTTAATTGTAATTGGAGGATATTTATATTGATGATGATGATGATTAACATCCACTAAGACCAAATTGGTCTATCAGGCCTTAAGAGGGTAAGTGATTACTTGTGATTCTTTAGAATTTTGTTTCTCTCCTCGAAAATCATTAAGAGAAGCTTTCCAAGATCATCATACTTCTATTGAGTTAAGAGGTTAGGAAGCTTGGTAGTGTGATAAATATTTTGAAAATGAGATCTAGTATGGGTATAGGATGGACAATATAAGAGAAAGTTCTTTTCATCTTCAACCTTCTTAATGTCACAAAGGTGACACACTCTTTCAACCCATGGTGTTTAGGAATTGACCAATGCCCAGTTTCACTATGGAGCTTGTGAGAATTTGTTCTTATCTTAGAAATGATTATTTTTTTCTTTACATTTGGAAAAACAGATAGATAATTTTCATCTTCTAGATTAGGGTTGATTACATATTTATAATACCTTAATTTTCCTTTTTCCTCTAACTCTTTATCACACCACATTTTATCCTTAAATTTTTATTTGACATTTTTTTAATAGTATCTTTATTCTGCAAAATGGATTCTTCCATGATTCCCCAATAGTTTATCCAAGACCGGGCATCTTTATGCCATCCTCGCTTGACTCGATGGTGTTTATGACTTGATTTTGAAGCAATTTCAGGTAGCCTCTTGTCTTCCATGTTGTTTAACTTGTTCTTATACATTAGGTATCTAGTCATAGTCATGCTCTCAATGGGGGAGAGACTTGTTTCTAAAAGGAGGATGGGATAGGGCCTATTTCCTTTAATTTTGAGATTATAGGTTATAAAATTCTTTTGTATTTTCTTTATCTTTCTCCAGGATTCACGAGAGATACTACAACCCCGGACTTCACATACATAAAGAATAACAGGTGTAACAAGAGTCTCAAACAGAAGTTCCTTCTTATCCCAACTCCAAAGATCAACAGATTTACAATTGTTTTCAAACCCATAATAAGCTTTCCATCCCCCAATAATCCTTTTCTCAATGCTATAATTCCAATTGAGCTTGTGGTGAATATAAATTCCAAGATATTTGTATGAAGTCACTTCCTCCAAGTTTTTTTTGTCATATACAAAGGTATCATAAGGGATCTTATTGGATTTAATAATCATGACCTTAGTCTTATCAGTATTAATAGTCATACCCATATTGGAGAAAAAATACTTTAGGATTCTTAGTTGGTTTTCAAGATCATGGGGACTCATTTCCATAAGAACTATATCATCGGCATAAACAAGAAGATTGATGACTATACCAGTGAGAGTAGGGCTAACACAACCTGCTTCTTCCAAGCATTCTTCTGACTTGTCAATGTATGTGCCAAAAAGGGTAGGGGACAAGGGACAACCTTGTTTGACTCTGATATTGCAGTTAATCTATTTTGACCATCCCTCAGTGTTTTTAAACTTAGCAATAACATTCTCGTACATCCTTATTGCAGCAGCCCTCAACTCGAGAGGCACTTTTATCTCTTCCAACCTATTCCAAAGGTTTTTCCTAGGAACATGTCAAAATATTTTCTAAAGTCAACAATACAACTATTAGATGATCCAAAATACTTTCAATGAGAAATTCTTAAGCGATTTGGAATGCAAGATTTTAAACCATCTCTTACCCCCATGGAACAACACTTGAAACTTCCAAAATTTGAAGGGGGGGAAATGGTAGACAACACTATTTATAGACAATTGATTGACAACTTGATTTATTTGACAAACACTCGAACAGATATATCTTATGAAGTTAGTATTATTTCACACTTTATGGAACAACCATGGGACAGTCACTGTAATGTAGCCAAAAGAGTTCTTAGATATATCCAAGGAACAAAAGATTTTGGTCTTCTTTACAAAAAGACTAACATGGTATTGAGGATAGAGCATCAACATCAGGTTATTTAATGAACATGGGTTCAACAGCAGTGTCTTGGAGTTGTAAGAAACAAGCTACACTTGCCACTTTTACAGTAGAAGCAGAATACATCTTAGCATGGGAAGCAACATGTGAAATTGTTTGGTTATGCAGAGTTTTGCAGGACTTGGGCATTTCTCAAACAGAAGCTACATCGTTATTCATAGACAACCAGTTAGCCATTAAGCTTGCCAAGAATCAAGTTTTTCATTGAAATACAAAGCATGTGGACACCAAGTATCATCATATCAGATCACTAATTGCAAAGGATGTCATCAAGCCAATTTATTGTCCTTCAGAAGATCAGATCTTCGACATTTTCATGAAACCTCTTGGCAGAATAAAATTTACTAAGTTCAGGGATGAACTTGGTATCTRTTGTAATGTATCTTTGGATCATAGGGAGGAATGTTAGATGATCCAAAATACAAATATCATAGTTTAAAAAGTTAGAATAAAATGATTATTAATTTAGAATATTAAAATAATAATCTAGAATATTTGATTAATAAATGGAGACATTTAGAAATAGAGTATAGTTGTAAAAGATATGACTCTAGAAAGGTGTCGTATCTTAGGCTCTAAATTAGGAGTATATTTAGAAGATTGTTAATATAGCATTTATTATAAATGGACACTAGTTTATTTAATAAGTGATCCATAACTAGATTTAGTTAGGGAATTTAGCTTATATATAGTGTTGGTTGTGGAGCCTAATTATCTTCCTGATTCATAGGTCCTTGCTTTTAGTCGTGTTTATACCCCATGAAGTATTTTCACCCCAGAAGTATGTACACTCTTCCACACGGGGGAGTGCAGAGGGGGGTACCCCCTCTGCGGGGTCCGGGGGGCCTATCCCCCCGGATGGGGGGTATGGGGGCAAGCGAGCCCCCAGCGAGAGTTTGGGGGATGTGTCCCCCGATGGGGGTTAGGGGGCGAAGCCCCCAAAGAAAAAATTGCCTTATAAAAGTATATTGTAATTTCATTGTAAATCT
>ML779701.1:1266372-1277744 GCA_009831015.1 Picea engelmannii | reverse complement strand
ACTTGTTTCTAAGTTGATAAGTAGGCAACATCTAAATCTTTTCCTTTTTCACACTCATTGCTCTTGAATATGATATAAGTGTGATTGCTTCTTTTCTATTGGTTGGCAAGTTGTTCTTGCCCTTGTTATTTTTTCAAGCTATCTAATTGTGCACTCTAGTGACATATGCATGTGTTAATGCTCTTAAATTTTCAACTAAATCAACACATATTTAAGGGTGAAGTGAGTTTCGGCCAAGTCACTAAATCACTATTTAAAAGTGTCATAAAACTCTTAAAACACTCCTAAAAGTCTACCTAACTTGTATATAAACTTAATAGACTCTTTAGGGTACCTTAGACCACCATTTTCACCATCTAAAATGGGACTTGAGGAAAACAACAGAGGGTGTAGGCAGGGGACTATCTCATGGCGCATAGGATGTGTCCTCTCCAGGAAGTACTCTTGTTTTGGGCTGACCTGTGAAGCTAGGGTGGCAACACTTATTGAGCATCCAGCAGTTATTTGGCAATAGGAGGAGGAGGTTTTGGTGAAAGCTTAATAAAATTTGATAACCTTAAGAAAGCTTAATAACTCAACCCTGGATCTAAATTTCTAAATACTTGTGGGTTTAATAATTAAGAGTGGTTGATCTTCATCCTTGATACTTGTGCTTAACTTTATCAATCTTTTTCTTGATGTATTAATGATGATGATATTGATGCTTTGATCTTTTGCTATATGATGCTTTAATCTTTTTATATCCTGCACAAACACAAATAAATTAGTGGTTAGCTTATTGTTATATTCTAGCATTCCTTAAATTGTAAATCTTGTATCTAATATTTGTTTGATCAAGTTATTCTTTTGTAAGTAATATTGTAATCTATTTGTAACGAACAACCCTTTAACTTAGTTGAACCCTTGCCCAATGTTTAGGCACTAGTCTTAGTTTCCCTAGGAAAAGGCTTGCTTCACATGCTAACCCTTGCACTTTGCATTGCTGCTTGTGCATCCTAGGATTAGAATCCCCTAAACCTTGTAAATAATTAAAATCAACTCCTAGAACTTAACTCTAAAATTGATCTAGATACTAGGAACTGCCCCCCTTGGCTTCCCTAGGAGTGAGCCCAGACGGAAGAGGTTTTGGTCAAAGTGACAACATGGGTTGTGAACCTAGGCATTGTACCTCCAAGGACACACTAAGTGAGCAGGACTTAGCTCACGTTTGCAAGTGTGTATAAGGACGACAACACTGGGAAATAAAGAAACAGAGTTGTGTTTCCATTCATAAAGAAGCATTTAAGTACATCAGACATAAAGATAATAAAGAACAACACTCCATTCATGCATTAAGACTAAATACACAAGATGTAGATTCAAAATTTAGGCCTCTGATTATATTGATAATACCAAACTCTGATACATTGTTTGTCTGGTTCTCACCCAGATCTCCATATTCAGCTATGTTATAGTATTGACCCATTACATCCATGACTCTCATCACAGCATCGATATTAACAACAATAATGGTAATAACTCTGTACTGACATACTAGAAAACAATGACATTACAACCCTTTCATTAACCTTTCATTCATTCATTAGCCTTTCACTATTAGCCTATTACAATCACATCAGTCTCCTATGTATAATCCGATCTTGCTAGTTAAAAACTCAAGAGTTCTTTCTTTTCTTGATCTTGTTGCAACTTCTTTCCTCAAAACTGATGTTGCGTTGTCCCTTTAACCGCTTTTTGTTTCTTTCTTTTGTCCGTTGTCCAGCTTCTCAATAGCTTGCGCAACTTTCATACTCCAAAATGAATCTCCAATGTGTTGTGCGCAACTTCTATTCAACAAAACGAAGGGCCCAACAGGCTCCGACCACAATCCTATACTCGCCCCGAGTCAAGTCTTCATCTTTTCCGTGGTGTCTGGGTTGACTTGTTGTTCTTTCTTTCCTTCTGGTTCTGAGTTGCTTTCACTTCCGACTTCGGTTGTTTCTGCTTTCTCTTCTTCAAACGAAGGGCTCAACTCAGGTACGAGTTCGAGGGCTCTCTTCCTGACCTCTTGGAAGTTATCCACTTTATCCTGCCACTTCTTGGCAAGCAGTGAAGCTTCAACAACAAATTGTTGAGTGGCGTCTGTGATGCACTCTTTTGGCTTTGACGCAACTAAGGAGTTCCATTCTGAATCAGCAATGGCATCGACTTGATGCATCTGTAAGTATGTTGTCTGAACTATAGGTCGAAACTCTTGTAGCTCTTTCTTGGCAACGATTTGGGCTTCATATAATCATGGGTGATTTTAGGGTCTAAATTTCGCTAATGAGCTAATTTTCCATGGTTTTTCCCAAAAAAAGATTCGTTATTCTAAAAATGATTCGCCCAAATTCTATAAGATAAAATTATTTTACCTTAAAAATCACCAAAAGTTTATACAAACTATATAAAATCCTTTATAAATTTGAATATTTTTACAAAAATATCGCCAAACATTTATAGTTGTCATATGAGGGATTAGTAAGATTCGCCAAGGTTTCTACATTTTAAAATAAATTTCCATCCTTAAAATCATCCCTGCATATAATGCATTCAACTCATTGTTCGTTTGTTGGATTTTTTCGAACTTCGCATGTTGTTCTAGCGGATCCAGGGTGTTGGATGCTTCTAAGTTGAGCAATTGGATCTTCACCCACAAGTCCTCCAATGTGTGGTTGCGCCTTGAAATGATTCCCATCCAATCGCTTACCTCTCTGAAGATATTTGTGCATTCGGCAGTCCGTTTGTGCAAGGTTGCTCCTGCATTCTTCCCTTCCAAGAAAATTTTCTCCTTTTGCTCTCATAGCTTCTTGGGTTGCAGTTCATCTTCTTTCTTGTTGTCTCGCAGTTGTGCCTCGAGGCTTTCTTCTCTTTCTATCACTTCTGACCAAGCGACATGAATTAACTCGATCTGCTTCACAGGCTCACTTGTTGTGCTGGACTCTGGCAGCTGAGCCACTGTCTTCCCGACCGTCGTCCAGGTCTCTAAGAGTTTTTCTTTGACATTTTCCACTATTAGTTCTGCCTGAACATTGCAGTGTTTCTGCCACGTTCGTTGTTCTTGTGCAATGAGTCCTTGTTTCCAAAAAATTTCTTCTCTTTCTGCCTGTTGATCCTTTGCTCCAGTTGTTCAGTTGAGGCTCTAATTATGCCTACCAGCTACGTTGTTGGTAATTGTGCGAGCTCGCTCGATGAAGGAGAGGCATCCATGGGTACTCGAACTTGCAGTGGCAGTCCACTGGCCATCGATTGTGTGGAGGGTGTCTTCACCTCTTCTTCTCCTGGGGATGGAATTTGCAGTTGATGTGCAAGTGTGGCCTTCAGTTCTACTGGGAATTGGGAAAAAGCTTTTGTCTTGGATAGGCAAAGCTGCAACTGTTCTGCGCATAGTTGTGGGTTCTGGAAGACTGGTTCCAGTTGTTCTTGCAAAGATGTTGCGCTCTGCCCTGATGTAGTTTCAGGTTCCTTTTGAACCTTCTGTGCTTCTGCCTCTTTCTGTAACAAAGTTTCTGGGGTTCCGCTTCTGTGGATGGCAATCTCAACATTGACTGTTGAGAGAGGGCATTGAGTGCTTGGGACTTGCGATAGTGGAACAATTTGACTCTTCGTTGAAGGCAGACTGTCCTGAATGGGTACGAATGGAACGACTGACTAACATGAGACTTCAGGGGTCAGAGTAATGTGTTCCAGTACATGTTCAGGTAGGTTGGGAAGATCCAGCTGCATGGGCTCAGGTGAAGTGGTTTGGGGTCGGATGGTCATGTCTTGCGATGGCGATGGGGGTTGTGGGGGCAATGGGGGTTGCTCAGTGATTATGGTTGTGGATGCAGTGGTATCTGGTTCGGGATTGTTATCCCCTATCATAGGGATAACTAAGGAGATTATGTCTCGAGGCCCATAGGTCCTAGACATGGAGTATCGAGAGCCATATTGACTTGAGCTTGGCCTTGGAGGGCCCATCTTTTCTTCAGCACCTCCTATCTATCAGCAACAGCATCCATCCCATCGACCTAGTTCTGAGGTAGCAGTGGGTCTTGCTCCATGAGGTAATGAGTCTGGGCATCATGGTATGTGTCACTCTAATTCTCAAAACATTTGAATATGTGCATTGAATTCTCAATTGTTTCATGACATTTGCTTGGAAATTATACCTTTTAACTTGTCCATACCTGGGGGGATGACAAAGTGCCCTAATAAGTTGGTTCTCTTAGGATAAGTTGCCACCGGGTGGATCTATGAAAGGTCATCGTCCATTCCTTCTATACTTATCACTTTTCATCATTTTCCCTCTCATCTATCACCTAAATTGGTTCAGGCATTAGGTTTGCCAAGCTAGTAAGGGTTGTACCTTGCCTTGTGGGAAGAAGAGGCTAAAGGCCTAGAGGGTAAAAGTAGCTGGCAAGAGTTAAAAGCCAAGATGAAACCTTGAGATGCTTTGCCCAAGGATCCCCGAGAAAGCAATAAAAGGCTTCTCAACAAGAAAAAGGGGGGGACCCGTAAAATAAAATAAAACTCAAGACCTAGTTGGTGGATAGGAGGTCTCATCATGAGCCGGCCTATTAGGTCCATGGGCATGTAGCGATATGACACTACTATTCATCTGATCACCAAGCCAAGATAGTGGTCTTGGTGGCATAGCCAAGAGAAAGTTGGTCTCATCACGAGCCAGCCTACTCATCTCCGTGAAATGCTTGTGGGCAACGCAGTCACCACTGGTCACCATACCAGGGAAGTGTCCTTCAACTATTCTCTTGAAAGAAAAAGAAAATAAGACAAAGAGTAAAAAGGCATTGAATGGGTTAGGAAACAATTGCATCCATGACAAGGTGCAGCTCACCCTCTACAGAGGCACCCGTAGGTAAGACCTACATTTCCCTGTTATCACTACACCCCTACACCATCTCATGCATTTACATGACCTAGATTGGTCTTCACCTGAGGAGGATTAGCCCAATAGGACATCTTGAGACCCTCTCCAAACCTGGCTTGTTAAATAGCATAACGTCTTTGAGCATTTGTCTGGGTAAAGGGGATTTGATGCACATGTTTGGGTAACTTGATTATTAGATGTGATTGACATTGCTATGAGCCCTGTGACTTATGAGCCCACGGACGGCGTACTTGTAGTTGTTGCAAGACCATGCCCGACGGACATGTACATATGGGGAGATGATTAGCTCAAACCTTCATGGGGCTAAAATCCCACCAAATGGATACCAGAGGCAGAGGCAGAGGGATACCAAAGGCCTTTGGCAGGCTTGGACCTAGGGGGGTCTTGCCCTCCCACCATGACGTTGGCCCTTGAAGGCCCCTGACGCCATCATTATGAGCCTTGACGTCATTGAGTTGGGGTTTTGGCATGAGAACGTCTTGATTGGCACATGTGGCAGTTTCTGAGGGGTTTTGAGCCCCAACGTTTCACTTTGGAGGCCTAGTGTTCCAAGAGGGGGCCCAACGTCACCCTAGGAGGRGCATGATGTCATCCCTAAAAGAAAAAATTAGGGTTTTAATTGTCAATTTTATGTAAAACTGGATTTTTGATGTAAACTAGCCATGTCGGCCTTTTTGGACCTAAAATGTAATTAAAGGTCACTTGTATGGTATAAWYAAGGGAAAAATCTCTTWTATTTTTCATCATCTTTCACTCACACAAGTGTGAGGTCTGAAATTCAGCCTCTTTTAAGGCTTATTGGTTGAAATAAGTGGTGCRCAACTCTTGGAGGAAGCTTATCTTGGTGTATTTTTGCATTTTCATGGTGGAAAGTCTTCAACTAGGGTTTGTGGCTAGATTATTCTTGATGAAGTAAGTAGAAATCTGCAATCCTTCTTTATTTTGAATGGTTATGGTGTATTTACTTGTTCATTTGTAAGATTATGAAATTGCTAGTGTGAAACCCTAGGAGAAAAGCACATGTTATTGTCCTTTTCTTTATAACTCTTCACCTACTTGATTTTGCTAGAAGACACCTCCCTTGAAGGATATACCAGGGCCCTACCTTAGTAGCACTCTAGTATTATTGCTTCATTAAGCTTTCATTGTTTTATTTCAAGTTTGACCTAAAGAAGAAGGAAATCGTTAGGGCCTAGGGTTACCTACTTCCTAGCATCTTTTCCTTCTAGAGTTTTGGATATTGAGGCCTTAGGTTACTAACACCTCAACCATCCTCCCTCTTCCTTTAGCTCACCTATTATCATTTGTGTTTTCCCTCTAAGAATTGTCGCTGCAATATTGACTCCATTTACCCTAAAAGGCAGTAGTTCATACCTTGCAAGTGATTGATTGACTAAAACAACTCTTAAACCATCTACTTTAAGACCTATACTAACTATTTCTAACTTTAGATTAGACTAACCTACTAACTACTTTGTTGTTGTTGCAAAAGATTGCTACAGCCATCTATAACAGCAGCAAATTCATCTTAAAAGTAAGTTTTAAAGCTGATTATACATTGTCATCATTGCTTCTGACAATTACTAGCATTTTGTCAAGTTTATGTTATCATTTTGGTTATTATTGAAGCTTTATTGAGGCATAATTGTGAAGCTATTGCTATATATACATTGTTGTTATAAATACTTTTGTTGCTTCAGCTTTTATATCAGCTTTTTCTCTTTTATCAAAGTCTATGGTTTTATGAAGCACTAACATCATATGGTACTTGCAAATAGTATTTTCTTGTTGTCTTGTTCTAGGCAGGTACACTTAAATATCACTTCGCTTCATCTCATTAAAACCTTTGGAAACTTTCATCGTAGTGACTTGTGAGAGGGATGGGACTTTCTTGATACTCTTACCTTAGCCTTCTCAAACCCCCAGGTCACTGGGGACATCTCCCCTGGGGTACCACCCCTAAAGAGAAAGAGGTGTCTTGTTTAGGTGACAGTGATAGGACAACCTCCTGTTACGCCAATTTAGTGTTCACTTGCCTTTGGCTTTTGGGCAAGTACAAATTGCACGATAACAAGGATCATCTTGGATGTCAATCATTGTTTGAGCAGCTCGAGCGGTTGCTCGAGTATGAGGTATCGTCGAGGAAATCGGCTGGGGATTTAGAATCTTCATAGGGGAGAGCCCTGTCTTGGGCTTCTTAACAGGGGAGAGCCCTGTCCTATGAAGGGTTAACCCTGGGAGTTAATCTAACTCAACAGAGAAATAGAAGAAAAAGTATAAATAGAAGGCTAGGGCACACCTATGATTCATTCTAGACTTTGGTATTAGCTTATTATTGCTCTTGAGCATACAGTTTGGGGGTTTTGCTGTTACAAACCCTTGTGAGCAACTCAGTGCTGAAAGACCCACTCACCTTGTTCCAAAGCTTGGTCTCGGGGACGAAAGACTCCACCCACACCATTCCACACTCATCACATATCCACCTATCGATTCAGAACAGCAGCAGGGTCGTATTGTTCAGGAGTTTCCAGCAAGGGCACATCATTATCTAAAGGAGGGTTCGATCCAGCTGATCAGGAGGGCCTTTGGGAATTCCGACACTTGGGTTTTACTTGCAGGTTCTCAACCATCACTTTGAGGGTTTCCTTGAAGAGTTATCATCATTAGATCTTCAGCTACAGATTGGGACGGCTTTGAGGCAAGGAGGATGTCCTGTGATTCAGTGTTTCTCAAATCTAGGAAGCTCTACCTAGAATCTGGACCAGAAACTTCTCCTACGGGCTTTCCATAGCCCGATCTATATTCCTGGAGAGTTTCAGAGCATTTGGAGGCCTTCGGAGCATTTGGAGGGTTTCAGAGCATCAGGGTCGAGTTATCTAGGGTTCCAGGCATCCAGAAGGGCGCAGTTTCATTAGAGGATTCAGCATTTGGAGGGGTTAGCCTTAGCATTTCGGCCTGAGACTTCAGGAGGGGGATCTTATCATCCTGATATATCAGTTGGCAGAGTTTGGGCTCATTTGGAGTCTTCCTTCAGTTGGGCCGAATTATTGAGGGTTTCAGCCTTCTACTAGAGTGTGGCATCCTCCAGCTTGAGGAGTTTGGTATCCATACGGCTCAGATCTACTTGTATTGGTCTTCACTTCTTATCCAGCCTTTGGAGGCAACTTTGTATTAGCGGGAGCATTTTGTAGCAGCTCATATCTATTATCTATTGGAGCCATCTAAGGATTATTCCAGATCTGCTCTCTATTGTATCTGATTCATGCTTCTTATAATAAAGGTCAGATCTATGCTTGTGTTTTCTATATCTTGAGTGTGTTATGATCTTACAAGTATTGGATGAATCTTGTATAAACACCATTAAATAAATGGAACAACTTCAATAGCCACCTGCACATCAAATACATCAGTGGTAGTTAGTGATTCCAAGCAAAAAATCGGCTTGGGATCATTACAAGCAGGATGTCTGAATTGTTTCTGGAATAATTGGGTCAATCCTTACGGTTCGGCCACCTCTTTGTGTGTGGAACTTCTCATATAGGCTAACCTCGCCTTTCTTTTCCCGTGCTTGCTCGGGCCTTGGAATCCTTTGGCGACATCCTCACCCTCAAGAGATAAGTCGGTGAGCCGGTGGATGTCGTCTGCATGAATCAGATACCTCTGGTCGAGCCATAGACTTCTGTCATGCACTCGGCTAATCAGGAATTTCGTGCAATGCGCAACCTCGCCAGTGTTCCCAAAGACCGGTAAGTCTCTGAGGTTCATGATTGTGGAGTTGAACAGATTGATAAATTCAGGCTTGTGGACAAATTGCATGACATTGATATCATCCGGAACCAAGTCCCAGAACACATAAATGTTCATCTGTGGGAACAACACTTACTTTACCAAATCAAGGTCCAAGAGCTTTACTTGCTCTATCTTTCCTTTGACATCCCCAAAGATCTCGATCCGAGGATCATACGGTTCGTTTGGGATTGCTACTTTGGGAGCTGAACTCCGGCCTCCTGTTGCTCTTGGCATGGTAGCTCTGAAGTGCTGATACGCTGCGTAAATCGGGGTCAGCTTTGTAACAGAAGAACGAAAATCTCTCAGGGTATGCGCAATTGCAGAAAACTTAAAATCTGGCTAATAGCAAACAGTGATGCTTGCTCATGCATTGACAGGGTCTTATAATTGGATCACTGGAAAGCTTATATAAGCGCACATAAAGACACTCGTGATTAGGCCATAAATGCGGTTTTCGACTTAGGTGTCCGACGCGATGGATAACGGGGTATGATCTATCAATTGATCTTGGCTTTTAATGAACAGACTAACAGGGACATGGTCAAACTGAGGGACTTACCCTTTTAACGGTTGAGAAGCAAGGCGGGGATATTGATGGCATCTGCGCATATCACGCCTTTATGGCTTAACGGAAAGTTTTGACGTGTTACAATGGTCGTCATAAAGTGTATCACTGGACTGGGTACGTGTGGCACATGGGTTGTGATCGAGCCCAGATTCGCCCTCCCTCCGACCACAATGGGGGTCCCCGTCATATTAAATGACTTCAATTAATGTAATGGTGTCTCTTCCGATCCTGTGCGGCTGACTGAGAAGTTCTGCACAAAAGAAACCCTTAGACTGAAAAAGAATATATGTCGTGGCACATTAGATGCACACTCCGACGTTTATTTAATATTAACTGAATTAAAGAAATTGCAGGAAATGAAAATCTAACTATTGTACATGCTCCTTTGGACTAGAGCAACCGTGCTTTGGTTCAAGCTTTAGAGATGTAGGGTTTCAGGCGGGCGCCATTCACCCATCCTAGTCAAAGGATACCATCTAGTTGCGCGAGCCTGGCTACACCAGAGTGTCAGATTTCCACAACTATGAATGGACCCAACCAATGCATGCGCAACTTGCCTAGATGTTTTTGATATCGGTTGTCATATAGGAGTACTTTATCCCCTTGCACGAATGTTTTAGCCTAATATGCCTATCATGCCACACTTTTTGTCTAGCTTTCTCAACTAACTGATGAAAATCTGCTAAGAATCTTGCTTCCTCAAGATCTTGCAAGTCAGTAATCCTTTGCACAACTAATCCATCATCTGTCATATGTGTAGCTTGTGCTATATCGAGACTAGGGGTAATAAATTATGTAGGTACAACAGCGTCTTTTCCATAGACCAACTGAAATGGGGTGTAGTTGTGTAACTTCTTCGTGGTAGTCCTTGTTATCCCCCACTTTTAGGGATAACTAGGAGATTATTTCTCGAGGCCCACAGGTCCAAGACATGGAGTACCGAGAGCCAGATCAACTTGAGCATGGCCCTGGAGGGCCCATCTTTTCTCCGTTTCAGCGCCTCCACTTTGTCAGCAGCAACAGCAACATCCATCACCTTCGACTTGGTCCTGTATCAAAGATGGTTCTTGCTCCATGAGGTAATGAGTCCGGTTATCATCGTATGTGTCACTTTGATCCTCAAAACCTTTGAATACGTGCATTTAATTCCTTTTGTTTCTAACGGGTGCTTGGATCTTATACTTGTCCACTTCACCATGTCTGGAGGCAATGACAGGATGCCCTAGCAAGCTTGTGCCCATAGGTTTTGCGTTGCCACTAGGGGGATTTCTAAAAAGTCATCATCTGTTCCCGTCATACATACCATTTTCAATCTTATTTCCCACTCGTCAATCCCATTACACTGGTTTGGGCATAGGGTTGGCCAATTATTTAGGGGTTGTACCCTACCTTGTGGGAAGAATAGGCTAAAAGGCTTGGGGGGTAAAAGCAGCTGACAATAAAAGCCTAAGAATAAAACCTCGAGATGCTTCACCCAGGGATCCCCGAGAAAGCAATAAAAAGCTTCTCAGCAAGAAACAGAGGGACCCGCAAAGATAATAAAACAAGACCTAGTTGAGGGATAGGGGGTCTCATCACGAGCCACCCTATTAGGTCCATGCGCATCTAGCGGTATGACACTACCAGAATCTGGTCACCACGCCAGGGTAGTGGCTCTTGGTGGCATAGCCAAGAGAAAGGGGGTCTCATCACAAGCCAGCCTTCTCATTTCCGTGATATGCTTGTGGCTAACATTGCCACAAATGGTCACCAAGCCAGGGTAGTGTCCCCTGACTAGCTTCTTGAAAGAAAAAAGAAATAACAAGATAAAAAACAATAAGACAAGACCTAGTTAGAGGATAGGGGGTCTCATCATGAGCCAACCTATTAGGTCCATGAGCATCTAGCGGTATGACACTACCAACATCTAGTCACCACGCTAGGGTAGTGGCTCTTGGTGGCATAGCCAAGAGAAAGGGGGTCTCATCACGAGTCACCCTTCTCATTTTCATGAAAATCTTGTGGCTAACATTGCCACCACTTGTCACCAAGCCAGGGCAGTGTCCCCTGACTAGCTTCTTGAAAGAAAAAGAATAAGATAAAAGGCATGAATGGGCTTGGAAACAT
>ML779701.1:1239217-1255334 GCA_009831015.1 Picea engelmannii | reverse complement strand
GATTGCTTCATTTAAGGTTTCTCCCTTAGCCCACATAAGAACTTCTCCATCTATGAAGGCAACTCTATAGCCTTTCTTGTCTAAAGCTGATATGGAGAGTAACTTCTTCTTTAAGCCCGGTACATAGAGTACGTCCTTCATTGCTATTGAGTTTTTTGAATCTAGCTTGTAGTTTGATTCTCCTACTCCCTTGATGGGATATTGATAATCATCTCCAAGAGTCACTTTCAGAGAAAACTTATTTTCTGAAATACAAGAGAGAGTATTTTTCTTACTCGTCATCTGTTTTGATGCACCGCTATCAATGAGCCATGTGTCCTCTCCAGGAAATACAGATCCTGAGAGAGCTGAGATCAAGACATGGTCCTTAATCATCTTCATAGGTGGTTCTTCATCTTCGACTATGTGGGCATGTTGCCTTTTGTGCTTCCTCTTGTATTCTTCTCTTCTGACTGGACAAGAATTCACCTTGTGTCCCATCTTATCACAATGATAGCATTGTATGGATGAGAGATCTCATCCCTTGCGTTTTCCTTTCTTCTAAAAATTTCTTGGATGAGATTCTTGGTTGTTGAATTTGTTTGATGGTTGAGGTTCTCTATGAGTTTCCCTTTTGAAGTAGGGTTTCTTCCTTCCTCCTTTTGTATGAGTAGCTAGGGCTTGATCATCATCCCTTTCTAGTAGTGCTTCACGGTTGGCTACCCTTGTCTTTTCTTGGATGCATTCTTCCCATAGGCTCTCAAACTGTAGTTTCTCCTTTCCGGCACATATCATCTGGATGAAAGCATCCCAAGCTCTGGTGACACCATTTAGGGTCATCATTACGAATTCGTCTTCATCTATGGTGTCTCCAATCGCTTTTAACTGTTCTTTAATTTCTGAGATTAGGGAGAAATATTCCTGAATCATTTCTTCTTTCTGCATCTTGGTATTCTTCAAATGAGATCTTAGGTTTATCTTTAGGTTGATGTTCTTTCCTTCGTATAGTCTGCTTAGAGAACCAAACATCTCTTTTGGAGTTTTCTTGGACGATACATACGGGATCAGGTGGTCTTTGATTGAATCTGCAATGATTCTTTGAGCCCTGATTGAGTCCTTCTAATGCTTCGCTTTCTCTACGGCATCTTCAGGTTCCTCCACTTCTTCTTTGATGAATTTCGCTAGGTCATTCTCAGCAAGGATCAGACCGATCCTATACTTCCAGGCACGGAAGTTGTCTGTGCCTTCTAGTTTCTCAACAAGCTTTGTGCTTGCAGACATCTTGTACTTGAGGCTATGAAAAATGACCAAAAATGAAAATGCTTAAAATCAAATTTTGGCCCTACCAGGTGGTGCGCTTGGCTGAGGCGAGTAACCTGGTGTACTTGGATCTGAGAAAATCCACCTTTTGCCCCTTCAAATCTAATCTGCAGATTTCTGGACTGGTGCTTCTGGTACTCTAGTACTTCTGGTACTGATTTTCTGGTACTTCTGGTACTTTTGTGAAACTAGGGTGTCACTTTCCGGGAGATCCAGCCATTGAAAAGGTGCGCTCTAAGTGCAAAAATGATCCTTGGGGAAGGGTGCAACTTTCTAGGTAGTTTTGGAGCTGAAAAGCTTCACTTTTGAAAAACCCTAATTTGTAGGTACCGCAACAGTGACGTTTTTCTCTTGCGAAATATGTTTCCTTCAGGTTGGCTCTGATTCCATGTTAATGTTTATGCCATTATTATAGTTCTTTGCATTTCAATAAATAAGAGCAACATAAGAACAAGATCACTAAGAAATACACATTGACAAGAGACACAGTGTTCATCCTGGGAAACCATCTAGGGGAAGAAAACCCGGCAAAAACTTCCTTATCATAAATTGCCAATACAATGTCAAGAGATAACTCAAACCAATACAGATAGTCCTCTCCAAAAGATGTGCCACTCTTCTCCCTCTCTCCAACTGGTAAGTTGCAGCTTGCCTCTTAAGAATGAGCAAGTGAGTTGTGTGTTAGAGTGAGGCGCTAGCCTCTCTATATATACAAGACTGGCATGTGTGAAGGGTCTTCACTGGTAGGGCTGACCTCTCACTCTGGGTGGGTAAACCCACCTTTAATTTATTTCTGGGTCTCAATAATAACTGTTGGGGCCGACTTCTTATTCTGCCTATTACAATTGTCTGTTGACCAATCCGCAAAAGGGGATTTGGTCCTAATACAATTACCGACATGATTAATCCACAATGGGGATTAATCCTATGAATTAAATAACAATAATAATAAGAATACTCTTTGCAGTTACATTATTTCAATACTTTTGACTCCATATGCCCTAGTAGTGCACTAGTCTAAGACCTCTTGCATTGAGTAACTTGATCACAAACAAACACCTAAACTTTGAACAAATTCTAACTCTCACTAACCCTAGCCTACACTAATCCTCCTAACCATATTGTTGCCATCACCTTCTTATGCTATAAACACCTTTGTGCAGCATTCGTTTTACTTCTAAAGCAATTGAATGATTGGTTAAGGCATTGTTTCTAAAGTGTTGATATTGTTACATTGAATGCCAAAGTTTAATTAGCATTTATTGAGAAGTGATATTGTGATCATTGCTATTGTACAAGCATTGATTTACCTCGTCAATACTATTGCATAAATTTCTTATTATCAGAAAGCCATTGATTATATGAAGTACTAACCATCAAGTAAGGTTGCACATGTTCAATTTCTTTGTTGCTTTGTCTCAGGCAGGTACACTTTTTGGTTATTACTCCCGGTTACCTTTTATCTTTATTGGCTATTAAGCCGGACTTTTTGATCAGGTGGTCACTTGTGAGGGGGAATAATATCACTTAGCCTTCTTAAGCCTTTTGCCTTCTCAAAACCCCAGGTCACCGGGGACGTCTCCCCTAGGCCTTACCTCCCTAAACAGAAAGAGCCTTCCCATTTAGGTGACAGTGGTGGGATTGGTTCAGCTATGCCAGTTTGACCTCCTTTCATCCGTCTATTATCTTAGCTACAAACTGTGTGATAACATTTTGGCACCGTTCTTGGGGAACATTGAGTCAATTCTCCTCAGGACGACACTTTTCGGTAAGCCTTGCCTCTAGAGTCTTTACCTTACAAGCTTACCTAGAAACTCCACTTAGGGTGTTTTCCCTTTTTCTTTTTGATAATTTCAAGCAAATTATCTGGCGACTCCACAAATGACGACCCATAGCGGGCGTCAATGCTTACCTCTTTCTGTTGTGGTTTCCACTACCCCTACAAACCCTGTTACTTCTGTGAGTTCTCCCAGATGGTATCCCCAAAAACTCTTTGGTTCTTTTGACCTAGCTAACATCCAAGGGGGATTACATGACCTACCCAAAGGGATCGAATCATGGATACCAAGTTTCTCAGGAAAAGGAGTACCCTCCGTTAACTCACATTGGACCCAGTTTTGGGAAAGTTTTGAGTTTCATCAAACCGGCCAAGAGCACCCTGATATCTTTATGAGGCTTTTTGCAAGCTCTCTCATTGAGGAAGCCAAAACTTGGATTGAGTCTTACCCAAAAGGAAGCATAAAAGTTCCTGAAGAACTGGAAAAAGCCTTTAAAATAAGGTGGTGTAATCAAGAAAACGCACAATCCTTGTACTCTCAATACATTGATATTTGCAAAAGGTCTAGCGAAAACATTAGGGACTTCAATGATAGATTCAATCTTCTCCTTAAGAAACTTCAACCCAGCCTAAACTTAGAGGAAGCCATCCTCCAACACTACTTGAACTCATTGGAAGGAATCTTGCAATTTACCCTCAAGGATCGATCACCCTCAACCTTAGAAGAAGCACAAGATTTTGCTTACCAAATTGAGAAGAACCTTGAGTTCAAAGACTACATCCATCAGGGTAACCTCTCGCACTATAACAGCCCCTGGGGATCTAGTGATGAAAATACTACAGAAACTGAACTTAACCTTCCAGAAATCCTTGAAGTGAAACCCATGGTTCTCAAGAGGAAATGGAGCACTTCTCATACCAACGTACAAGATGTTCCTCTTTGGGAACCTCCCATGGAAGTAGAAAACTTTCAGGACATTTTTCCACACAAGAGTGAAGAGATTGAAGCTTCCCTACCACAAATTTATAAAGATGACCTAGTTCCTCTTTTTGTCTACCAGGTAGAAAATGTTGAATCCAAATATGGCGAGGTCACACCTTTTTATGTCACTCTCCAAGTCAATGACTCCCTCCTCCACAATTGTGTTTTTCACCCGAACGCTACAACCAACATTATGACTGAGGAAGTCATGCATCAATTGGGCTTGAGCCTCTCATAACCAAATGCCCAAGGGGATTTTGCAAAGGGAATTATCAAGGATCTAAACATTGCCTTCAACTCTTGCCCTAGCGCCCCTTTTAATATAGATGTGATAGTGGTAGATGCTTTGAGCAATTGGGGTATCATTTTCCACAAAGATCTCATAAAGCACCTAGCTAGAAGTTTTCAAGACCAAGAATCCAAAGTGATCATTTCTCACCCAGAAGGAGGATTCTTCACCCTCCACAGAGAACCCCTTGTAGGATCCCTAGTTGAAACCCTTGATGAACCCAGTGATCAACTCCTAGGCATTAACAATGACATCGATAATTGGTTTGTCCAAGGCAGAAGTTCTAGGGATGATACTATCGAAACACCTGAAGAAATTTGGACTCTAGAATTTGATGGATCTCACTCAAGTTTCGGATCAGGTGTTGGGATTGTCTTGACAGCTCCTTCCCATGAGACCTTCTACTACTCTTATAGACTAGAATACCACTGCACAAACAATATCGTTGAATATGAAGCATTGATCCTAGGTCTCAACTTGCCAATTGACAAAGGTGTCACGTACTTGAGGGTGAAAGGGGACTTGGACCTTATAGTATCACAAGTGCTATATAAATTTTCTACCAAAAATGAGAAGCTAAAGAGGTATCGAGACATTGCACAGTCCATTTCAAAATCTTTTAAGATAGTTTCATTCGAAGCTATTCCTCGAGATGAAAACCATGTGGCAGACACCTTGGCTGTTTCAGCCTCCACCTTACAGCCTTGTGATGGTCCGCTTTGAGACCTGTGCAAAATGGAAGTCCTCTTTAGACCTTCTATCCTAGATAATTTGGAGCATTGGCAAGTCTTTGAAGACGATGACCAAATCATTAGGTTTATCGAGAATAGCAAAGAATTCACCGACTCCCAAATAAATTTCCTCGCTCAATCCATGAACCTGGAGGTTATAAACCTCCAAAATAACACCTTGCCTAGAGGATGCATTCCTTTGGGAAACCTCTTTGACAGACATGATGTCTTCAAAAGAAAGAAGCCTAACAAACAAGCGGACGAAGCCCTAGAATTTAACATCGGTACGGAAATGGATCCAAGGATGGTCAAGATAGGAAAAGGAACCATTGAGAAGGAAAGGGCTGAAAACCTAAACCTCATAAGAGAATTCAAAGATACTTTCGCTTGGAACTACGATGAGTTAAAAGCATATAGGGGAAATGTCATCCAACACGCTATACCCCTAGTAGAAGGAGCCAAACCTTTCCGACAAAAGCTAAGGCACATCAATCCAAAATTAGCAAGCCAAATACAGAAGGAACTCCAAAAGATGGTTGATGTTGGTATCATAGCTCCCATCAGATATTCCTCTTGGATGTCGAACTTGGTAGTTGTCCGAAAGAAAACCGGTGACATACGTCTAGGTGTGGATTTTCATAACCTTAACCAATTATCATTGAAAGACAACTTCCCACTCCCAAACATGTAACATTTGTTGCAAAGGGTTACAGGGGCAGGTATGATGTCCATGTTGGATGGATTCTCTGGATACAACCAAGTCTTGCTCAAGGAAGAAGACCAGCTTAAAACAACATTTACTACACCATGGGGAACCTTTATGTACTTAAGAATGTCGTTTGGTCTTATGAATGGCGGTGCTACCTTCCAGAGAGCAATGGACTTTGCCTATAGGGATCTTATATAGAAAATCATAGAGATTTACCAAGATGATCTCATAGTTGTATCGAAGGATAGGAAAGGCCACCTTTCACACCTCAGGATTCTTTTTGAACGATGTAGGAAGTATGGTATATCCTTAAATCCTAAGAAGTTTGTTTTCGGGATAGATGAAGGAAAATTGTTGGGTCACGTGGCTTCAAAGGGTGGAATCTCTATAGACCCCGAGAGGGTCCAATTGATAAAAGATGTCTGCCCCCAACTAATAAGAAGTCCTTACAATCTTTTTTCGGGAAAATTAATTTCATTCGAAGATTTGTCCCAAACTTCGCCGAAAGAATAAAACCCATGAGTGCTTTGCTAAAAAAAGGATGTTCCTTTCAAATGGGATGATAAAGCCATCAAGTCTTTCGAGGATATAAAGGATTTTATCTCCCAAGCCCCAGTCTTGATCAGTCCAAATTATTCGCAGGATTTCATAATATTCTCATTCGCCTCCCAAGATACCATTGTTGGTGTTTTACTACAAAAGGACTCTGACAATTATGAACACCCCGTGGCTATTATGAGTAAAGTCCTTAGAGACTCAGAGTTGAATTATTACATCACTGAGAAGCAAGCCTATGCCTTGGTAAAGTCCCTCAAACATTTTAGAAACTACATAGGTTACAACAAGATCAAATCTTATGTCCCCTATCCGGCAGTAAAGGATGTTTTATCACAGCAAGATTGTATGGGCACTAGGGGAAAGTGGGTCTCCAAAATCCAAGAGTATGACTTAGAGATAAAACCCACCAAGATAATAAAGGGACGGGGTCTTGCCCAAATGTTAACCGAGGGCAACCAGGAGGCCATACAGATGGGAGAAAATGAACAAGTAAATGCAGTGGTCAGTGAATTAGAAAACGATGAGTGGTATTCCGATATCATCCACTACCTTAAGAATTTGTCATGCCCCGATCACTTAGTCGATTACAAAAGAAGGGCTTTGAGACTTAAGGCTATGAAATATTGTTTAACCGAAAATGGCCTAGGTTGGAAAGATCCTGATGGAGTGCTCCTTAGATGTGTTAACAAAGAAGAAGAAGGGAAATTATTGAAGGAATTACACTCTGGATTTTGTGGTGGACATTTCGCAGCTCGTACTACTGCCCACAAGATCCTAAGGGCTGGATATTATTGGCCAACACTGTTTTTCGATACTCACCGATACGTCCGATCTTGCCAGCCTTGCCAGTATTTCTCTGGCAAACCAAAACTCCCAACACAACCTTTGAAACTCGTAGTAGTGGAAGGTCATTTTCAACAATGGGGTTTGAACTTTGGATTTCATTGGGGAGTTTAAAGATAATTCAAGCAATGGCTACCGGTGGATCCTAACAGCCACAGATTATTTTACTAGATGGGTGGAGTCCATCCCTACAAAGAAAGCCACTGAAGAGGTAGTCATGAATTTTTTGGAGGAACGGATCATAACTAGGTTTGGTGTCCCTTCCAAAATTACCACAAACAATGCCAAAGCATTTAGCTCCCATGCACTGGTAGAATTTTGTTCCAAGTATGGCATTGTCCTATCCCACTCCTCCAACTACTACCCGCACGGAAACAGGTTAGCGGAATCTAGCAACAAGAACCTTATGAATATTATCAAAAAGGTAGAGGGGGAAAATAAGAAGTCTTGGGATAGCAAAATTAAATACGCCTTGTGGGCAGATCGAATAACAACAAAGACCTCGACAGGAAAGACTCCTTTTGAGCTGGTATATGGACTAGAGGCTAAACTTCTTGTAAACCTCCAAATTCCTATCCTCCATTTTGCTCAACAATATGCTACAAACAAGGAAGCAATCCAAGGGCGAATTAACCAATTGATAGAGTTAGATGAATCTAGAAGAAACGCCCTAAGTCAAATGGGAAGAAACCAGGAGAAGATAAAAAACACTTTTGATCACAAGGCAAAGGAAAGAAACTTCACTGAGGAAGATCTTGTACTGTTATGGGATAAGAGAAAGGAGAAACCTGGTATGCATAAAAAATTGGATGGTTTGTGGACAGGTCCTTACAAGATCATGAGTCATGCAGGTAGGAACTCTTACAACCTGGGCACTATGGAAGGAGAGGCCTTGAGGCTGCCAGTAAATGCTTTTCACATCAAGCATTACTATCCACCAATAGCATGACAGGTAAGTACAGGTAAGTAGGTAGGCATTTTGCATTCATTGTATATACCATTGCATTGCATGCTAGAGTAGTTTGCTTTCTCACTTGTACATATGATTGCTTTTATTTCAGTCTTATATATATATGAACTAGGGTGATATCACCACCCCAAATGATTACTGATGATTGCTATTGAGATCAAGCAGGTTACAGGTTATGCCAGAGATGTTGAGGTTCTCATGCGCTCTACGGTAAGCACATGTCCCCGAATTGGAGCCAGATGTTATCCCCCACTTTTAGGGATAACTGGGAGATTATGTCTCGAGGCCCACTGTAACATCCCCAGCCACCCACAAGTCAAGACATGCTACCTTCAAGCCCGTCCTTGGGCTTCTTTCTCTTACAATACCTTTTAAAATTTAAGGATTCATAAAAGAAAAGACTTTAACGACATGCACAGCAGTAGTCAACAAGAATGCATAGTCTAAAGATTCAATTAAACAATAATTAAATATACAGCGGAAAATACATTCATATACATGCAAATGATACCATAACAGAGAGAACTTATCTTTAGGGAAGATGACACCAAATGGCTGCAGACCAAGGACATTCCACCGAACCGTAGACACCACTGCTCCAAATCTCAACAGCAGTGTTGCCCCCGAGCCTGCATGGCATCTTCATGCTCCCAGGTAGCATCTTCAGGACCGTAGTAGGTCCACTGAACTTTTACCAGCTCTATAACTCGATTCCGGAGCATTTTGACTTTTTTGTCCAATATTCGCACTGGTTGAACCTGAAAATCTCCCTCTGTCTCTACCTGAATCAGACGCCAATCAATAAGATGGTTAGGATCATGTACATATTTATTTAGTAAAGATACATGAAATATATTATGCACATTCATAGAAGCAGGCAATGCAAGCATGTCTGTAACTGGCCCTATTCTGTCCAATATTTCAAATGGACCATAGAATCTGGCTGCCATCTTTGTACAACTACCCAACTTCAAAGAGCTTTTCTTGGCCTTCACTTTCAAAAGTACATGCTCCCCTACTTTAAATTCTGTCTATCCTGAGCTGCCTTTAAATTATGCTTGATCTTAACCACCTGGTCTTCCATGTCCTTGAGCAACTCTGGCCCAAGTACCACTCTATCTGTTGGGTTGTACCAGCTTACTGGAGTATCGCATTTCCCACCGTACAAGGCTTCAAATGGGCTCATTCTCAATGAATCTTGATACCCATTATTATATGCAAACTCAACCAAGTGTAAGTAATCTTCCCACTTAAATGGCTTATCCATCACATACATTCTCAGCATGTCTTCAATTATTCGATTGACTCTCTTTGTTTTGCCCATCTGTCTGGGGATGATATGTTGTGCTAAAGTTTAGATTTGTGCCAAATCCTTTAAACAATCCCCTCCAGAAATTGGAGGTAAACTTTGTATCTCTGTCCGAGACAATTGTCCTAGGTATCCCATGCAACCTAGCAATTTCCTTCATGAAAATTTCTGCAATATTAGTCGTTGTATGCGTTGTCTTCATAGGCACAAAATGAGCAGCCTTTGTTAATTTGTCAACCACCACCATGATTGAATCATGTTGCTTATTCGTTCTTGGTAATCCTGTGATGAAATCCATGGTGATCACTTCCCATTTCTTCTCTGGGATTGGCAATGGCTGCAGCAAACCCGCTGGGTGCCTATGCTCAGCCTTCACCTTCTGACATTCAATACATCGAGCGATGTAATTAGCAATATCCTTCTTCATTCCCAACCAAAAGAACTGGCTTCTTACTGCTGTAATTATTTTCAAGTAACTGGGATGTCCAGCATAAGGGACATCATGCATTTCCTTCAGTACCAAATTCCTCAATTCTCCAGAACTAGAAACATAGATTCTATTAATATGCATGAGTAATCTGTCTTCCTTTATCTCATACTCCTTTATTTTATGATGTACATCTCCTTGACGTAAGCTTTCCTTTACCCTTAGGTAATGTTGGTCTGTAACAAGGCCATCTAAAATTATGCTCTTCAAGTCTGATTGATGCATACTGACAGCAGTAGCATGCATGAGATGCACTCTTCTACTATGTGCATCGGCAACTTTATTCTCCTTGCCCTTGATATGCTTGATATCGAAGTCATAATCACTTAAAAATTCCCGCCATCTTGTTTGCCTAGCATTCAAGGTCGGCTGTTCAAAAAGATACTTCAAGCCAATGTGGTCTGTCCTTAATTCGAATTTCTTCCCCATCAGATAATGCCTCCACATCCTCAAGGGCGTGAACAATGGCAGCAAGTTCCAAGTCGTGGGTGGCATAGTTCCTCTCATGTTCCTTAAGCCTTTTGGACTCATATCCAATGACATGTCCATTTTGCGTGAGGACTCCCCCAAGTCCTTCCTTACATGCATCTGTACATACCACAAAAATTTCATTTGGGTGAGCAATTTTTAACACAGGTGCACTAGTAAGTAATTCCTACAACAGATTAAAATTCTTTTCACACTTGAGTGTCCAATCAAATCCAGTTCCCTTCTATTGCAAAGAAGTGATGGGATGAGCAATCTTAGAGAACCCTATTATGAACCTTCTGTAGTAGCCAGCTAATCCCATAAAAGATCTGACGTCTGACACATTTATGGGTGTTGGCCATCCTCTAATGGCTTCGATCTTCTCTAGATCTACTACTATGCCCTGCTCTGATACCATTCTGTAACATCCCCATCCACCCACAGGTCGGGGCATGCTACCTTCAAGCCCACCCTTGGGCTTCTTTCTCTTACGATACCTTTTAAAATTTAAGGATGCATAAAATAAAAGACTTTAACGACATGCACAGCAGTAGTCAGAAAGCATGCATAGTCTAAAGATTCAATTAAACGATAATTAAATATACAGTGGAAAATACATTCATATACATGCAAATGATACCATAACAGAGAGCACTTATCTTTAGGGAAGACGACACCAACTGGTTGCAGACCAAGGACGTTCCACCCAAACGTAGACACCACTGCTCCAAATCTCAACAGCAGTGTCACCCCCGAGCCAGGGCTATGAATCCACAAGGACGGTTTCGGAGTGTACTTGGGTTCCCAAACCAGTTAGCTCTCAAGCTCTCACAAGTTTCCCAACACACACAACAATCCAAGTACCCAGCTCTCTTCTACCCAGCCTATACCACCCCAAGAGAATAGACCTCCACCCTTCTCTACCACGCAGTCCCTCAAGCAGTCCCTCTCCTTTTATTTTGGGGCCTCCAGCACAGCTAGTCCAGAATCTCAATGCTGGAACTCTCAGGACTCATAGTTGTGAGCAAAACAGGGCACAGGCCAACGCATCTCAGACATGCAAGCCCCAGGTCACGACTGGATCACACCAGCAACCACTACAGCCAACTATCCCGTGGCTAATTCTCCAGCAATTCAGTTCCCTTTCCCAAGCCAAGACGCAGATGATGGATGGATCAATGAATGGGTAAGTGCGTGCATTGAAGTGCGTGAGGGAAAAAATGAAGGAACGTACAGGAAATCAGCGAACAAGCCATCAGTCGAACCCCCCCATCAGACCCGAGGCGGGTTTAAGTAATTTGGTGGGGAATCAAGAACCTCCTAACCTTCCCCAAGAAGCTCACATAAATGATCCCCTTTGGCCAAAAAGGGTAATTAAATAGGAATAAACACTTAGCCCCTCAAGCCCCCTCTCTTGTGGAATCATTGCCCCCTATAACTCTAGTCTTTGTTCATCTAGCAGCCAGCGATGTGTTTATTATTAATAATGATCAAAACATTATATTTCTTGGGCACACTGGCCTTTTATTAATTGTTTGGGCACCCTGGCCTCTCAACATTGAAACAATACATTATTTAAAATGGGGGTCCAAAACCTGGGGGGTTACACCCACAGGTCCTAGACATGGAGTACCGAGAACCAAATCGACTCGAGCATGGCCCTGGAGGGCCCATCTTTTCTCCCTTTCAGCGCCTCCACTTTGGCAGCAGCAACAACGGCATCCATCACCTTCGGCTTGGTCCTGTATCAGAGATGGTTCTTGCTCCATGAGGTAATGAGTCTGGGTATCATGGTATGTGTCACTCTGATCCTCAAAACCTTTGAATATGTGCATTTAATTCATTTTGTTTCTAACGGGTGCTTGGATCTTATACTTGTCCACTTGACCATGTCTGGGGGGAATGACAGGATGCCCTAGCAAGCTTGTGCCCATAGGTTTTGAGTTGCCACTGCGGGGATTTATGAAAAGTCATCATCCATTCCCGTCATACATACCATTTTCCATCTTATTTCTCGTTCGTCCATCCCATTACACTGGTTTGGGCATAGGGTTGGCCAATTATTTAGGGGTTGTACCCTACCTTGTGGGAAGAATAGGCTAAAAGGCTTGGGGGGTAAAAGCAGCTAACAATAAAAGCCTAAGAATAAAACCTCGAGATGCTTCGTCCAGGGATCCCCGAGAAAGCAATAAAAAGCTTCTCAGCAAGAAACAGAGGGACCCGTAAAGATAATAAAACAAGACCTAGTTGAGGGATAGGGGGTCTCATCACGAACCAGCCTATTAGGTCCATAAGCATCTAGCGGTCTGACACTACCAGCATCTGGTCACCACGCCAGGGTAGTGACTCTTGGTGGCATAGCCAAGAGAAAGAGGATCTCATCACGAGCCAGCCTTCTCATTTCCGTGAAATACTTGTGGCTAGAATTGCCACCACTAGTCCCCAAGCCAGGGCAGTGTCCCCTGACTAGCTTCTCGAAAGAAAAAAGCAACAAAACGATAAAAAACAATAAGACAAGACCTGGTTAGAGGATAGGGGGTCTGATCACGAGCCAGCCTATTAGGTCCATGAGCATCTAGCGGTATGACACTACCAGCATCCGGTCACCACGCTAGGGTAGTGGCTCTAGGTGGCATAGCCAAGAGAAAGGGGGTCTCATCACAAGCCAGCCTTCTCATTTCCGTGAAATGCTTGTGGCTAACATTGCCACCCCTTGTCACCAAGCCAGGGTAGTGTCCCCTGACTAGCTTCTTGAAAGAAAAAGAATAAGATAAAAGGCATGAATGGGCTTGGAAACATTTGCATCCATGACAGGTGCAGCTCACCCTCTACAGAGGCACCCACTAGTAAGCCATCCCTGTTATCACTGCATCCTTTGCCCAGGCATCCCCATCCACCTCACCCACTTACATGACTTGGATTTAATCCTTTCCAGAAACATCCCTCTTCCAGTGGACACTAGCCCAATAGGACGCCCTGTCACTTCCTCCAAACTTGCATTGCAGACTTGTATAATGTCTTTGAGCATTTGACTGGGGTAAAGGGGTTTTATGCACATGTTTAATAATATTGATGATTAGATGTGATTGACATTGCTATGATCCCTGTGACTTATGAGCCCATGGAGGGCATATCTGTTGATGTGCAAGATCATGCCCGATGGACAGGTACCACATAGATATCCATGGGGCTGAAGAGCCCACCCGATGGATGCTGAGACCCCAGCAGGGGGCAGAGACAGGGCAGAGTGTTTGCACCAGGGAAGAGCAGAAGGATCCACCAAAGGCAGCTAAGCAGACCTGTACCTAGGGGGTTGTGCCCTCTTCATTGGAACGTTGACCTTGGAAGGCCTAGGACATCACCCAGGAGGTTCATGACATCATCCTTGCTTCATGGACGTTTTGGCAGACAGACAGGGAAGTTTGGCACATGTGGCAGGTTTAGGGCTAACGTCTTGCTCCAGGAGGCTGCAATTGCCCTAGAAAGGGCTAACGTCACCCTAGAAGGGGCATGACGTCTTACTTTTGCTTGATTAGGGTTTAGTTTATAACATTTTAATGTAAAACAATATTATTGTGTATTTTGGCCTTGTCGGCCTTTTGATGACCTAAAATTTAATTAAGGTCATTTGTACTATATAAGAGAGAAAAACTCTCTTTTTGTTCATCATCTTTCACTCACTCATTAGGAGGTCTGAAATTTGCGCCCTATCTTAGTGTTTTGGCTGAAATTGTGAGGCGCACTTGTTGAAGGAAGACATTTTTGGACTATTTTGGCATTTCTTCTTGGTGGAAGGTTTACAACTAGGGTTTTGCTACTTGAATGCATGGTTTGTGTAAGTGAATTTCTGCAACACTTCTTAATTGGATGGTTATAGTTTTGTTTACTTGCATTTGTTATTATAATTTGTTGAATCAAACCCTAGGTGACAAGCACTAGTTAATGTCCTTGTCTCATGTCCCTACCAAGTTAAGAGCTATTTTGATTTTGCTAAAGTAAGGTAGAGCCTTGCCATAGCAACACTCTATCTTTAGTCTACTAAGATAGTCGTTTTTCTCTTGTTATTGAGCTAAGAAGGAGAAAGACGCATCAAGTCCTAGGGTTTCTACACCTTGATGAGCCGTTTTCCCCTTGGGTTTGTTTGATGAAGCCTTGCCTTAGCAACACTTCACCTTCTAACTATCTTGTCTTTATCCCTATAAATCCTTGCTTAAGCTAGCCGATTTCATCTTGCCAATAAGCCAAAGAAGGAGGAGAAAGCACTAAGGCCTAGGGTTTCTACACCTTAGTGAGCCTTTCTCGCCTAGGGTTTCATTGTTGAGGCCTTGCTATAGCAACACCTCAACATTTAACCCTCTTGTCTTTGGTCTTTCATTATCATTTAGTCCTTCAACCTTTGCGGCCTCTTTTGACTCCATATGCCCTAGTAGCGCATTGGTCTAAGACCTCTTGCATTATCTAACTTGATCACAAACAAACACCTAAACTTTGAACAAATTCTAAATCTCACTAACCCTAGCCTAGACTAATCCTACTAACCCTTTTGCTGTCGTCACCTTCTTATGGTATAAACACCTTTGTGCAGCATTCGTTTTACTTCTAAAGCAATTGAATGATTGGTTAAGGCATTGTTTCTAAAGTGTTGAGATTGTTACATTGAATGCCAAAGTTTAATTGGCATATATTGAGAAGTGATTTTGTAATCATTGCTATTGTACAAACATTGATTTACTTCGTCAATATTATTGCTCAAATTGCTTATTATCAGAAAGTCATTGATTATATGAAGTACTAACCAACAAGTATGCTTGCACATGTTCAGTTTCTTTGTTTCTTTGTCTCGGGCAAGTACACTTCTTGGTTATTACTCCCGGTTACCTTTTATCTTTATTGGCTATTAAGCCGGACTTTGTGATCAAGTGGTGACTTGTGAGGGGGAATATTATCACTTAGCCTTCTTAAGCCTTTTGCCTTCTCAGAACCCCAAGTCACCGAGGACGTCTCCCCTGGGCCTTACCTCCCTAAACAGAAAGAGCCTTCCCGTTGAGGTGACAGTGGTGGGATTGGTTCAGTTACGCCAGTTTGACCTCCTTTCATCCATCTATTATCTTAACTACAAATTGTGCGATAACAGTCCTGTAAGCCCACAAGGTTGTTGGAACTCTATCATCCCAGTTTTCTCGGTTTGCACAACATACTTTTGTTAGTCCTCTTTCCAAGATTTTATTGAATGCCTCTACCATACCAATATAGCTTGTGGATGTGAAGGGTTGCTCTTATGATGTTGTATAAGAAATCTAGTTGTTAACGTTGTAATTGTACTGCTGATAAAATGAGTACCTTGATCATTGGTTAGACTTCTAGGACATCCAAACCGAGTGATAACATTCTCGAAGATAAATCTAGCAGTTGTATCTATAGAGTAGTCTTGAACTACCTTTGCTTCAGCCCATCTTGTAAAGAAATCAGTTGCAGTAATGATGTATCTAGCCTTGGAGTGTTTAGGCGGGGGCTTGATCGATCCAATGAAATCAACAGCCCACTTCTCAAATGCTTGAAGTGCTCTGACTGGCTGAAGGGGTAATTCATCTCTGCGTGACGGCTTTCCTACTCTCTGGCAATTGTCACAAGATCTAGCATATTCCTTTGCATCTTTAAATAATGTGGCCCACCATAATCCAACTTGAAGTACCTT
>ML779701.1:1216878-1237157 GCA_009831015.1 Picea engelmannii | reverse complement strand
AATTTCAAGACGCAAACTAGACTGAAGCAAGTGAACATGGTCAACACATACTATTGGACTTGATCGCTTTTTACAAATGTCGATAAAAAGCATTTCCATGATTCTTTGAAGGATAGTGTTGAGCTCGGGGTACTTCCTTGTAAAGGCGAAATCCTTGCAAAACCGTTCCTGTAAGGTCTGCCAACAGTTCGTTCGTCTTCTGGTCTCCTCATGTATATATCAGGCCTTTGGAATAGGCCCCAACGAATGGAAAAATACATGGACCTATAGGTGAGACGGTACCTCCGCAACTCTCGAGTCTCCACTGCTTTAGGCAATGTTCAATATGCATCCAAGGGTCAGATCATTCGTCGAATAGTTGCACATCTTGGAAATCTATCTTCATTTCCTCTTGCAGTTGATTCCACCTTTGAAATCGACATCGAATGGCTTGTTTTGTGTCCTTCCACTCCATAATCGAGGCTTTATGAGTCACCCACCATCTAGCGGGGGTATCCTGCAAGGCTATGTCAAGAACAGAGATCCTTTGTTCCTCCGCTATCTTTTCTTCCATGTTGGCGAGAAAACTGTGTACCCTTGAGGTACCATTGTATGTAGGGGGTTCTCTGACCTCAGTTCCAATCCAACTTATTTCTCTAATAGTTGTGCATCGCCTTGAGAATCGCTCACATGAACCTTGCTGCCAATTGTCAAATGTTGCTTCTGAATCCTCATCAGCACATTGTATGCTTCTCCAACTTACTAATCCATCTGCAGTGGGATTTATGTAATCTGGTCTCGTGCCTGTTGTGATTGTGTATAATTGGTCAAGGGCGTCTGACTCCATATTATGGTCCACTGGTTCAATATATCTAGGCCCTAGACAAGGATCTAAGGGCTAAACTACTTTTATCCCGTCTGCTTCAAACGTCATGGTGTCCCTCTTTAGATCAATGATAGCATAATTGTCATATGCCCAATCAATCCCAAGTAGAGGAGGGTAGGAATCCTTATCTCCCATGATTTCAATTACCTCAAAATCAGATGTGGTCTTAACTCCCACAACATCTATTTCCACATTTTCCATCCTTCCTACTAGGAAGATTTAGTACTTATTTGACATTCTCAACTGGATGGGGGAATATACTGACTAAGGTTTTCCCAAAGATTCCCAAGTCGTTTTGGGTAGGATGTTGACATCTGATCCCAAATCTAGCATGACATCTTTGATTTCAAAATCATCTAGTTGGGCTTCTAAACTAAATTCTTTTCCTATTCGCACCTTTCTTCTTTGTATTCTCTGGGTATTCTTCTCAGGGAGGTTAGTCCTTACTATGGCTTTTCGGGTTCCCTCGTTTCCCAGTATCAAGTACAGGGTGTTGCGCAACTTCTCAGTAAGTTGCTCATCCCCTAGGATATCAAAGAATAACTGAAACCAAAGATTGATTACACTTTGAGACTGCTTATGGTGTCTTCTTGGAATTGCAGAATTCCTGGGTGTTGGTGGTGATGTAGGGGCTTGCGCGAGGTTAGGTTGAGAGGCGGCTCTAGGAGGATTCTCCATTACTCTTGGAGTGGGGATACTCTTAAATATTTCTATTGCATTTTTGAAAAACAACTTTTGTTTCACAGGATCATACCTGTCATCTTTAGGAATAGCTTTCTGAATCTTGGGTTAATTGTCTGCGTCTGCCCCAGTCTTTGCTCTTCCGCGAGTGATGATGTTAATCTTCGGTAGCTGTCCCTCAATTCCCCTTTTTAATTCTAAGCTTATGAGATTAGCTCCTTGTTGACCAACCCGATCTTCCCACTTCGCAATCAGCGTTGGACAGTCTTCAGTTGCGTGCCCATTATTCCTACAGTGCGAGCACCATGGTCCTCTTGGGTGAGGGCAGTCTCTTGCCAAATGACCTTGTTCGTTGCAGTTGTAGCATCGGCTCGGCCCTCTGCCTCCATTTCTCCCTCCTCTGAATCCACCTCCATCCCCACCTCCCGGGCCTCTGCCAGGTCCTTGGGGGGTTTCATTTACTCTGAATGTTGTTCGGTCCAATCTATCAGCAAGGGCGTCCAACGCTCTACATTGACTTGTGGCATGGGTTGTAGATGGGCAAAACTCACAGTGTATTGTATTGGGCGCAGTTGTGTACTTCTGCATAATAGGACACTGCCTCAACGCATGTCCATGTGTCCAACAAATCTCACAATACTTTGTTGTCTGAGAGGCTTGAGTGCATGGGAAGGTATTATACAGCCCTGGTGTATGGAATGGTGGAATCGCAGATACTTGCACAACTCCTCCCGTGGGTCCTAAAGAAGGCCCCATCGGGTTGTGAAGAGGCCCCATTCCCCTTATGCGCAGACATTCATTTGCCAGATGCCCTTCTGTGTAGCATCTTGTGCACCAAACCTGAGGTCGTCCTGGTCTTTGTGTGGTTAATTCTTGAATCTTTTCCATTAGCACTAATATTTGTCCTTGAAGTTGCGACAAATTTGCATCTACAGGAGGCCTGGTCATTCTCAAATTCCCTGGATAACCTGCCATGGCTTCGATCTTCATCGACTGTTCCAAGGCGTCTGTTAACGTGGCTATTCGTTGTTGCGTTAAAGGAATTCTCGTCAGAGGTAGTAATCCTTGGATATACCATTCCCTCTGATGATCTTCGTGAATTGGATGCGCTAGCCTCCCAATACCATCATTGAACTTTTGGCTGTACTCCCAGGCAGATTCTCCTTCCCTTTGTTGAATCTCCCGCAACTCAGAGAGAGCTTGTTGCTCTGACTAAGGTAGCTTGAATTCGGCGATGAACTTCAAACGAACTTGTCCAAGGGTGAATGCTTGTCCTTGCAGCCCAGGTTCAATAGCCTTCATATACCATTTGAGGGCACGACCCCTCAAGGTAGTCTGAAATTCTACTAACTTATTTGCATCGAGAGTCCCTCTGGACCTCTAGATGGCTTCACACAAGAACCAATGTTGCTCTACATCTTCGTCCCCTTTACCCCAGAATTTTGCGTATTGCGCGATCGATCCTCCCATATGTCCAGCCATTGTGGGTCTCACTGCTCCTATTAGAATAAAGCCTAACGGTCTTGGTTGCGATACACCTGGGGATCCCAATATTCTCCCAGCATTTACACTTAGAGACTGATTCTGACTAACTGGCTGCGAAGGAATCGAAATAGCATAAGTAGGCGGTGTAGAATTTACCACGGGTATAGAGAACACCTAGGGGGACGGGTTATTCGAGGCCGGTTCCACTGACTTCTGGGCAGGTTTCTTTGATCTAGGGGGTCTCGTTCTCCTCCTCTGGAACAACCTTCTCTGAGTAGTTCCCGATGTTTCCTACTATCGAGGTTGAATCTTCTTGATCTCCCGTAAGGTCCAGACCTCCTTCGTCCTCCCTTGCTTCTCCACATTCTTCTTCTCGTCCACCCATCTGGGGACTCCTTCCTCTCTGTGCTTCTCTCTGTTGCAATCTTAGACTGGCCAGTCTTTCTTGTCTTCTCGCCTTCCTCAACTCTTCCTTCCTTCCTTCAGTTGTTCCTCTTGATCTAATTTCTTTCCGCAACATCTCGGACTGCTTCGCTGCTTTCTTTACTTTTCCACGCCACCACTTCTCAACAATGGAAGCTCTCCTTAAGGCTTGCTCATTTCTTGCGTTCGTTTCTTGATCTTCCCCCGTCTATCAAAGAACCCATTCCCCTTCTCAGGTCATGATCCTACCCAAAATCACCCTACCCTAAGCGTAGGTGTTTAGGCTGTTATTTCAGTTAAGGGAATAGTTATCATCCCCGCCTCCATCAAGAATACTTTGATCCACAGGGGAATTTCCCTCAACAATCTGTCGCGCGCACCTTTCTTGAAAATTTCTTCCGTGCGTGAAAAAGATTGGTGATTCTCGGCTGCAAATTCGACGATGTATCCCTCCAAAGTCATGCAAACCCACAAATCGACAGCTCGTGTGATCTGGTGATCCAGCTGGTGAAGTGTTGCAATCTTCTCTGTATCCCAAGTACAAGTCTTCTCGACGTGTTCTTGGAATTCTGGAGCTTCTTGGAGCCTATCTATCTATTCTGGAGTTCTTCCGGAAATTTAACCCAAAATATCTCATACTGGTCACTCGATCTTTCTGAGTAAAAGATAGAATCTCTTGTATTCCTCTTGCCTTTCCCTCGCAACTCCGCTTCCTTCCATATAAAGGCATTACAATTTCTCTCCCACCATTGTCGAATCTCAGATCTATAGATCCGTGGAAGCATTCTCCTCACAGGTTTCCTTTCAAAGCATAGGTCTCGACAAGGAAACCATTTTGTTGGCGCAAAACTGTTCAGACCAAGGTCCTTCTTAGGTTACCAACAAAAGGTACCTAAGTAGTCTAGAGCGTTGGCATTTTCATCTTCCTGGGAGGGAAGAAGTCTCACCCAAAGCGCAACTGACTCATGAAAGAGAGGGAAGAGTAAAGAGAATACTCAGACAGACCTCTAAGGTATCAAGGCTCACTGTAATCTTGCACAAAATAAACTAAACCTGTAACAGTCCTGAGGAATTCCTAACTGGGAAATAAAGAAACAGAGTTGCATTGCCATTCATAAAGAAGCATTTAACTACATCAGACATAAAGATAATAAAGAACATTCCATTCATGCATTAGGACTAAATACACAAGATGTAGATTAAAAATTTAGGCCTTTGATTATATTGATAATACCAAACTCTGATACATTGTCTGTTTGGTTCTCACCTAGATCTCCATATTCAGCTATGCTATAGTATTGACCCATTACATCCATGACTCTCATCACAACATCAATATTAACAACAATAATGGTAATAGCTCTGTACTGACATACTAGAAAACCATGACATTACAGCCCTTTCATTAACCTTTCATTCATTCATTAGCCTTTCACTATTAGCCTATTACAATCACATCGGTCTCCTATATATAATCCGATCTTGTTGGTTAAGAACTCGAGAGTTCTTTCTTTTCTTGATCTTGTTGCAACTTCTTTCCTCAAAGTTGATGTTGCGCTATCCCTTTAACCGCTTTCTGTTTTTTTCTTTTGTCCGTTGTCCAGCTTTTCAATAGCTTGTGCAACTTCCATTCTCCAAAATGAAGCTGCAATGTGTTGTGCGCAACTTCTATTCAATAAAACGAAGGGCCCAACATCATCAATGCGGCTTTGCAATGCTTCCTTGTTGGTGGAAAATTGTCCCAATAGCTTATATGCAGGAAACTTCATGTTAATAGGTGAGACTGCATTTAATCCATAGACCAACTCAAAACGACTCTTACCAATCGATATTTTCCGTGTGATTCGGTCTCCCATAAAGAAAATTTGATACAATTGTCCCAAGCTCTCTTGTTGTCCCCGACTGTCTTTCTGATTATCCTGATCAAGTTTTTGTTACTTGATTCCGCTAAACCATTTCCTTGTGGGTAGTAATTGGCCACATGGGCCAAAGTAACACCAAATTGAGAACAAAATGGCAGTAACTCAACTGATCGGAACACACTATGAAGGTACCACACACCCTCTACAAAGGCACCCATGAATGAGACACTACGACCCCTTGTATGTCATGAGCCCTATGCCCATTGAGTCTTTACCCAAACCACCACACCCACTTTACATGGCTTGGAGAGGGATCTCTTGGTAACTCTCCTTGACCTAGGGAAAAATCTACCCAATAGGACACCTCGTCAACCCTCCCATATTCAAGCTTGACAAGTCGCATAGTGTCTTTGAGCAATTAATTGTTTAATATATTGATCTTTGATGCACATGCTTAGGTGGCTCATTTATTGATTGGATTCACTTATCATGATGTTATGACTTGAGATCCTTGGAGGGCATGCTTGTTTGCCTTTCCAGGACCTAGCTGGTGGACAATTTTGGAAGAACAAGCCTAGCTTGGGCTTCCATGGGGCTTGGAGCCCATAGGTGGATGCCAAGGGCCTGCATGCCGGGTGAGGAAAATCAAACTTGAAAGTCCTTGAAGATGACTTGGACGATGTATCCTAGCCCCGACTTGCCAAAAGTTTTGCCTAGGAGAGGCAAAACGTCTCCTTTTTAGCATGAATTCATCTAGGGGGGTAGGGCTTGGTGGTGAGGTGACATACATTGGCACTTGGACGTTTTGAAGGGGCTTAAGCCTTCATCATGAAGGAAGTTGTTGGATGCTTGACATGTGGTTTTGGGAAGCCTCTCTACTCTTCATTATCACCAACAACCTCCTCCAAATGCCAAAACATCCCCTAAAGGGGTGACGTCCTACTAAAATTAGGGTTTGATTATGTGCAAAAGTGAATTTTAAATGAATTGTTAATATTACTTTGTTAAAGGGGGCAAGATTAGAATTGTTGACCCCTAGTCTTGTGGTTTACCCCTTAATATGTGGACAAGTCACCATGGTGACATTTTGTATAAATAAGAGATCATAAGATCTCATTTGGACATAACTCTCCTCTTGTGAGAGGACTTGATATGAAATTTTCGCTACACTTGGCTATATTTGTCTCTTTTGCACTTGCTTAAGGCTATCTCTTATGAATGGTTGATCGAGGAGTGAAGCGCTAGCCTTGGATGAATGCTTTCTAGCTTTTATGGTGGATTATCATAGCATCTTTCTTGATTTTGGTATGGTCTTTTACTCTTATGCTATCATTTTTTCAAGTCAAGGATTGTTATGCTAGGAGCTAAGTGGGAAGTAAGAGTATTTACACCCCCACTATAGTCTCCATCATTTATTGCTTAAAGTTCATTGATGTTGCAAGGGTTTGTTTGAGGAAGTAAGAGGATTTACACCCCTCATTCTCAAACCCTAACTAGAGATACTTGCCTTGGGAAGTGTTATGGCACAAGTTGTAGGTTGGGCAAAGCCCGACCCAACCAAGGAACAAGTGCTACAACATTAGGAATCCTACACCCAATGACACCTCGATGTAGGTCCCACACTTCAAGGGTGACTAGGTCACTCTAGGGAGGCGATCCCGGTGACCCACGAGGGATTGAGACGGAGATGGAGGGAACTGGAAATGAAGCCCCTAGAGGTCAAGTCTAAATGGAAAGGAAGATGGGGAGAGATGCTTTGCAAGTCAAGTAATGGATGCCCCACAAGTATAGTGCTTTTTTGGATGATTGTACCTGCCCGAGACACAAGAAAACAAACCCTTGCAACAGTATATGTTAGTTGGATCAGCAAGTTAAGCTTGTTGTCCCTAATTTGCAGCAATAGATGACAGTATATATCAGCAAGAAAAAGATACTATAAGCTGCTCAATAAATGCTAAATATAAAGTAGAAAATGCAAGAGAAAAACTAGCAATTGACTAGTTAAACTCAAGATGAAAAAGCAATAATCTTAGCATAAAAGATAAAGCTGTTGTAAACACTTGTCTGCAGCAAATTATATCAGCCTTATGGCTGTAACATTCAATGTATTACAGCGAGAAAATCAGCCACTAGAATCCCCTCAAACTTTGCCAAAAAGTGTGCTACGACTAGGAGAGTACAAGTAAAGAACTTTGAGCAAAAACCACTGGTTGATAAGAGAATTATTAAAGCAAGTATGTTAGGGTTTTTGCAGCCCTAATGGCTGAAGATGCAAATTTGTAACAGCAGCAATAAGTAGCCCTTAGATGAGAACGCCCTAGTGGTTGTGAGGTGCCCAAGGCACAAGGAAGACAATCCACTTTGCAAGAAATAAAAATGACCGAAATTCATGTTTCCCAATGCAATAATTTATATCTCCAATGCAACAAATTAATGACTAGTGCCTTTACTATTGGGTTAATGCATTCACAATGAGCTTAAAGAAACTACCTCCTTGGGGGTGTAATCCCTTTTACTTCCCAAGGCAAGTTTCTTTAAGCTAGGGTTTAAACTAAGAGAGTGTATGCCCTTATACTTCTCTTAGCAAACCCTTGTCAATGAATGAGATGAAGCAAAAATGGTGAAGACTATGGTGGGGGTGTATGCCCTTATACTTCCCACCTARCTCCTAGCACAACAATACTTGACTTGAATAAAATGATAGCAAGAGAGTAAAAACCATACCAARATCAAGAGAGATGTTAAGACAATCCACCACAAGAGCTAGAAAACAACCTTCCAAGTMTAGCGCATCACTTCTTCCATTAATCATTCACAACCATAGCCATTCACAAGTGCACAAGAGCTAAAGAGTCGAGGAGGCCGAAAATTTCAGACCAACACCTCTCACAAGAGGAGAGTTATATTTTAAAATGAGATCTTATGATCTCTATTTATACAAAAATTAGCCAACATGGCTTGTCCACAAAATAAGGAGTAAAACACAAGATTAGGGGTCAAAAACCCTAATCTTGCCCCCTTGACACAATAATATTAAACAATTCACTTAAAAATTCATCTTTTGCACAAATTAAATCATAATCTAGGATGACGTCGGGGACATTTTTCCACTTTTGAAGAGGTCGTTGGTGTTAGAGAAGTATGGAGAGGCCTCCCAAGGCCATGTATCAAGCATCTAGGTGATTTCATCTTGGTGAAGACCCTCTTCTCCTCAAAACGTCCAAGTGTAAGTGAGTGGCACCTCACCACCAAGCCCTAGCCCCTAGTATCATGACATCATGCTCAAACGTGAGACGTTTTGCCCCTCCTGGGCAAATCGTTTGGCAAGCAATCGGTGAGCTAGGTCATCCAAGTCATCATCAAGGTCGTCCAAGTCATTTGCCTCTCATCTGGCATGCGGGCCCTTGGCATCCAACCTGTGGGCTTGTAGCCACATGGAAGCCCAAGCTAAGCTTGTTCTCCCAAATTTGTCCACTAGCTAGGTCCTGCAAAGCCAAATGAACACGCCCTCCAAGGATCTCAAGTCATAATATCATGATAAGTGGATCCAGTCAATAAACAAGCCATCTAAGCACGTGCATTGAAGATTACTATATCAAACAATTAACAGCTCAAAGACACTATGCGACTTGTCAAGCTTAAGTATGGGAGGGTTGACGAGGTGTCCTATTGGGTAGATCTTGCCCTAGGTCAAGGAGAGCCTCTAAGAGGTCCCTCTCTAAGCCATGTATGAGGTCGATGGGGTCAAGAATCAATGGGCAAAACGCTCATGACATACTAGGGTTTGTAGTCTCTCATTCATGGGTGCCTTTGTAGAGGATGTGTGGTACCTTTGTCCGCGATGCACTTTTCCAAGTCCATTATTTGCCTTTTATCTTTCTTTCTTTATATTTTCTTTAGCACAAGGAGAGGTTGAAGGTCACTGCCTTGGCGTGGCAACCAGATGGTGGCAATGTCACCCACAAATACCTAATGGAAATGAGAAGGTTGGCTCGTAATGAGACCCCCTTTCTCTCAGCCATGCAACTGAGAGTCACTGCCCTGGTTTGGTGACCAGATAATGACAATGTCATACCACTAGATATCCATGGATGTGATAGGTCGTCTCGTGATGAGACCTCCTATCCTTCAATCTACCTTTCAGGCATTTCTTTGTTATATTATGGGTCCCCTTTTATTCAAAGATAACAGTTTCATTGCTTTCTTGGGTGATCCCTGGGTGAAGCATCTAGAAGGTTCATATTATTGATGATTGCAACGTCGTGTGACATTCTCCAGGTCGTTCTCCTCTGAACTGAGTTGAGTCGATCTGTGAGAGGTCCCATGTGATGGGTGTGTCGTTCTCCTCTAGACTGAGTTGAGACAATGTGTGCCCACGTGTTGGGTGTGCGCATGTGATGGGTGTGCGTCAGACTCTGGACTGAATTGTTATGACGTGTGGTCACTTGTCTAGTCCTATGGACTAAGTTGAGATGACTTGAGATGGTCTCCTGCCTTGTACTCCTCTAGACTGAGTTGAGTCGGCTTGAGATGGTCTCCTGCCTTGTACTACTATGGACTTAGTTGAGTCGGCTTGAGATGGTACTCCAGATGGTACTCCTGTGGACTCAGTTGAGTGATTTGTTGAGTATGACGTCCATGTGGTTGAGCACAGGTAGATGTGTCCCTAGTGGTTGAGCACTAGTGGACGTGTGAGATCCTTGCTATATTGTCTGATTGTAAGATTTACTTGTAACCCTAATTTGTGATGTAAAGGGTACAAGTAGGCCCCACCATATGTAAGATAATTAATATTGTGTAACGATTAATTATATTATTGAGTTATTGAGGTCGACCCTATTGTGTCAATAGACACCTTTTGATGTGTCAGTTGTTGTATAAATAAAGGTGAATCCCCATTGAGGATTACACGCACACTCACTTGTTAACTCGGAATTTCAGCAAGTGCATGTACGGCTGAAGTGCGCACCTTTCTTGTGCGCTAGGTTCTAGGTTTTGGTAAGCACACTCTTGTGTGCTAGGTCTATGGTGTTGCGGGATCTTCTCTTGAGAATATAGCAATGGATTGTTGGGTTTTTCCCTTGTTTGATTGTAACCCTAATTTGTGATGTAAAGGGTACAAGTTGGCCCCACCATATGTAAGATAATTAATATTGTGTAATGATTAATTATATTATTGAGTTATTGAGGTTGGCCCTATTGTGCCAATAGACACACCTTTTGATGTGTCAGTTGTTGTATAAATAAAGGTGAATCCCCATTGAGGATTACACACACACTCACTTGTTAAATTGGAATTTCAGCAAGTGCATGTACGGCTGAAGTGCGCACCTCTCTTGGGCACTAGGTTCTAGGTTTTGGTAAGCACCCTCTTGTGTGCTAGGTGTATGGTGTTGCGGGATCTTCTCTTGAGAATATAGCAATGGATTGTTGGGTTTTTCCCTTGTTTGAGAAGGGTTTTCCCAGGATACTTCTTGTGTTCTTGTGCATGGTTATTCTTCTTCTGATCTTGGTTATTACAGCACTTGTGTATGGTATTGTTGCATTGTTTATGGTTCAAGTACATGCTAAATTAAATAAACTACATGTGCATGAGGTAAGCATCTTAAAATTCAACACGGTATCAGAGCAAAGTTCCTGAAGAGCCATTGCACAAGCAATTGAAGAAGCCAGCCATCCTCTCCCCTTGCTGCAACTACAAAAACGACTCCCCCTCTCTTGCTAGGTTTCAGCACCTTCCACTGAAACATTGGGGCTAATTTTTGCATAGGAGTGTATAGCCTCCTTCAGCGCACCTCCAGAAACTCTCAAAGTGCAATTCTGAGAATTTTTTGTTTTTGGCCCTAGGGTTTCTAGGGTTCCGCAATTTTCTGCAGAATTTCGATTTTAGGGTTTCTGCAACTCATTGAAGGATTTTTTCAAGCTTACCAGTGTTCTTCTGACTTTCAAGGCTTATTGTTGGCAGTCATAAGTCCAACGAAACCTAAGGTTGCTAGACTAGCCTAGCCTAGTCGTTAGGTTTCCTAGCCTAGCCGTTAAGGTTTGTGGAAGAACTTTGGTGGAAGATAGACTTGATGGATCAAGCAACTTCGGTTCTTGGAAATCAAGACTACAGATTACCCTGGAAGAGATGACCTATTGAGTTTGATACAAAAGACTCTACCAGAAACAGCTACCGATGAAGAGAAGGCAGATGATGTCAAAGCAAGGAAGATAATCATCTATTCAGTAAGAGATCATCTACTACCTCCTATTCCTACCTTAAAGACAGCTTATGAGATGTATGATGCATTGAAGAATATTTTGAGAGTAACAACACCCTCAGAGCTCTTACATTGAAGAATCAACTTCAACATATCAAGATGACAAAAGTTGACATTGTTGCTACCTTCATGAAGATTTCAGAGATCAAAGATCAGCTAGGTGCCATTGGAGAAACCATATCAGACAAAGAGCTTGTCTTGACTACTCTCAATGCTCTTCCAAGACATTGGGAACCATTTCTTCAAAGTATCAGTGGTAGCACAGATCTACCTAGATTTGATCGTCTATGGACAGACTGCACCCAGGGAGAAACCAGACTTATAGTCAGAGGAGTGCAAGACTCCCCTTGTGATGACAATCATGCTCTTGCCTTTCATGCAAAGAAAGGCAACGGAATAAATAGAAGAAGTTTCAACAAAGCATTCAAAGACAAGAAGACTTCATCAGCTTCAGGTCATGAACATAGAAAAGACAATTCAAAGATTCAATGTTTCAGATGTGACATGTATGGACACATTGCGAGAAATTGTCCTACCAGGAAGAAAGGAAGACAACTTGCCTCCACTGTTGATGTTGATCCAGAACCAACTCAAACAAATGAAGACATAAAAGATGAAGCATTTTTCTTTTGAAGAACTCAAATATGAATTATGCTCGAGTGATTGGTGTTCGAGAAAACAGCTTATACAAGTTGATTGTCCGACCAATCCAGGCCCTATTACATGATACTATCAGCTTGAGCAAGCTATGGCATAGGAGACTTGCTCATATCCATTATAGAGCCCTTCCCGCTCTAGGGAAGATGGTAACAGGCCTTCCAGAGATACATGTTCAGCATGATGGTGTTTGCAGAGGTTGTGCTCTTGGCAAGAATGTCAAGGGGTCCTTCTTGAGCAATGACAACAAATCCAAGGGCATCTTGGACTTGATACATTCAGATGTGTGTGGACCCATGACTGTTGCTTCCTTGAACAAATATTTGTACTATGTGCTCTTCATCGATGATCACTCTCAGAAGACGTGAATTTATTTCTTGAAGACAAAGGATGGAGTCCTTACAAGATTTCAAGAATTTAGGGCTCAGGTTGAGAACTTGACCAGGAGGAGGACCAAGGTGTTGAGATCAGATAATGGAGGAGAGTACACCTCCAGGGATTTCAGTGATTTCCGTATTGAGGCAGGGATCAAGAGGGAGTACACCGTTCCTTATAACCCTCAGCAAAATGGGGTTGCAAAGCGGAAAAACAGAACCATCATTGAGACAACCAAAGCGATGATACATGATCAGAATCTACCTATGATTCTGTGGACAAAAGCATCCATGACAGCAGTGCATGTTCAGAACAAGAGTCCTCGTCAGATTTTGAAGAACATGACTCCCGAAGAAGCTCTCACCGGGGTGAAGCCCGAGGTTGGACACTTCAGGATATTTGGGTGTCCAGTATACATTCATGTACCCAAGGAGAAGAGGACCAAGTTAGACCCTTCAGGCAGAAAGGGTACATTTGTGGGGTACAGTGAATCTTCAAAGGCATACCGAATCTACATCCCTGGTCAGAGACAGATTGAGGTGAGTAGAGATGTCACCTTTGAGGAAGAGATAGCCTTTCGAAGATCCAGAGAATCTCAGATGGAGATTGAAAGCGAGACAATACCTTCTCCCCCCCTTCAGCAATTCAGAGGGAGAGAGGCGTTGATCCAGTTGATCTCGTAGCTCCAGTTCATGTTCCCAGAGACATTGCAGTAGGCCATAAAAGGTCTTCCTGGGCTCGACAAACTCTGCAGGAGGCAGAGGGACATGCAGCTCCTCGAGGCACATTCCAAGAGAGCAAGAGACCACAGAGATTTTCGAGCTACATTTCAGCCATGAGCCACATCATTAATACTGAGCCTTCTTGTCATGGAGAAGCAGCAGGTCAACAAGTTTGGCAAGAAGCTATGACAGAAGAGTATTAGTCCATCCTGAAGAATGAAGTGTGGGATATTGTTTTGAGACCAGAAGGGAAGTTTGTAGTGACTTCCAAGTGGATCTATAAGATCAAGCATGCAGCTGATGGAAGTGTCAAGAAATACAAAGCGAGATTTGTGGCCAGAGGATTCTCTCAGGTGGAAAGAATAGATTATGAGGAGACATTTGCTCCTGTTGCCCGATACACTTCCATTCGTATAAGTATTGCCCTAACTAAATCCATGGGTTGGAAACTACATCAGATGGATGTAAAAACAGCCTTTCTCAATGGTGAGATTGTGGAAGAAGTTTACATCGAGCAGCCAGATGGATTCGTGATACATGAGCAGAAGTCTCATGTGTGCAGGTTGAAGAAAGCCCTGTATGGACTAAAGCAGGCACCTCGTGCTTGGTACAAGAAGATGCATGGATTCCTGATGAGTTTGGGCTTCAGCAAGAGTGTTGATGATCCAAACCTATATTATCATATTGTTGGTGACAAGTGCCTGATTTTGGTCTTGTATATTGATGATTTATTCCTCACCGGTTCAAAAAGTCTTATTGTTGAATGCAAGCGTGCATTGACTTCTGAATTCAAGATGAAAGACCTGGGCTTCTTGGGACTAGAAGTATGGCAGAGGACTGATGAGATTTTCCTGAGTCGAGGAAAATATACAGTGGATATATTGAAGAATTCGGTATGACAGACTACAAATCCATTCCTACACCTATGGTGATGGATCTAAAGAAAATGAACGAGACTTCTATTGATTCAGGTGAGATTGATCCACATCTTTACCGGCAGCTGATTGGATCATTGATGTATCTGGTTAACACCAGACTTGATATATGTTATGCAATGAATGTACTCAGTCAGTTTATGAGTCAACCAAGACAAACTCAATGGATAGCAGCGAAGCATGTGTTGAGATTGCAGGGATATGCCGATGCAGATTAGGCAGGGAGCACAGTGGACCGGAAGAGCACATCAGGTTATTGTTTTACTTTGGGATCTGCCATGGTTTCCTGGTGCAGTAGGAAACAGAGCTCTATGGCTTTGAGTACCACAGAAGCAGAGTACATAGTGTTATGTGTGGCAGTACGCGGAGCAGTGTGGCTTCCCAAGCTCCTTGCAGATTTATTTGGTCATGAGATGGATTCCATTGTTATCCATTGTGATAACCAGAGTTGTGTGAAGCTCTCGGAGAATCCTATGTTTCACAATAAATCGAAACACATCGAGATCAAATACAGAGATATGGTGCAAAGGAAAGTAGCACACGTGCAGTACCTTTCTACACATGAGTAGGTTGCAGATGTCTTCACCAAATCGCTTGCCAGGACGAAGTTCGTGTACTTCCGTGAGAGACTTGGCCTGGTGGAGAATGCCTCCCTCATTGAAAGGGAGTGTTGATAATTGCAGCGTCGTGTGACATTCTCCAGGTCATTCTCCTCTGGACTGAGTTGAGTCGATCTGTGAGAGGGCCCATGTGATGGGTGTGTCGTTCTCCTCTAGATTGAGTTGAGACGATGTGTGCCCACGTGTTAAGTGTGCCCATGTGAAGGGTGTGCGTCAGACTCTAGACTGAGTTGTTATGACGTGTTGTCTCTTGTCTACTCCTCTGGATTGAGTTGAGATGACTTGAGATGGTCTCGTGCCTTGTACTCCTCTGGACTGAGTTGAGTCGGCTTGAAATGGTCTCCTACCTTGCACTCCTATGGACTTAGTTGAGTCGGCTAGAGATGGTACTCCAGATGGTACTCCTGAGGACTCAATTGAGTGATCTATTGAGTATGACATCCCTGTGGCTGAGCACAGGTGGACGTGTCTCTAGCGGCTAAGCACTAGTGGATGTGTGAGATCCTTTTTATATTGTCTGAGTAAGATTTACTTGTAACCCTAATTTGTGATGTAAAGGGTACAAGTAGGCCCCACCATATGTAAGATAATTAATATTGTGTAATGATTAATTATATTATTGAGTTATTGAGGTCGGCCCTATTGTGCCAATAGACACACCTTTTGTTGTGTCAGTTGTTGTATAAATAAAGGTGAATCCACATTCAGGATTACACACACACTCACTTGTTAACTCGGAATTTCAGCAAGTGCATGTACGACTAAAGTGCGCACCTCTCTTGGGCACTAGGTTCTAGGTTTTGGTAAGAACCCTCTTGTGTGCTAGGTCTATGGTGTTGGGGGGTCTTCTCTTGAGAATATAGCAAAGGATTGTTGGGTTTTTCCCTTGTTTGAGAAGGGTTTTCCAAGAATACTTATTGTGTTCTTGTGCATGGTTATTTTTCTTGTGATATCGGTTATTGCAACACTTGTATATGGTATTGTTGCATTGTTTATGGTTCAAGTACATGCTAAATGAAATAAACTACATGTTCATGAGCTAAGCATCTTAAAATTCAACACATATATGGCTTTTATCTTTTACGCAACACCAACCCCTCTGGGCCTTTAGCCCCTTCTTCCCATAGAATGAGGGACAACCCCTTCTTGGGCCAATACACCCTAAAATCCCAAGAGACAAGGAAATGGAGGGGAATAATGGTGGAAAATGGTAAGTATGGTCGGGAACGATACGATGGCTCAATAAGGGATTTCCCAGTAGCAAACCCATTACCAAAGAAGACCACTTACTAGGGCACAATGTCAACCACTAAGGTGAAGCAGGGTAAAAGGCATAATGTCCAAGCACATATCATGAAATCTAGAGCAATCTAAGATACAACATAATCAAATGGCTTAGGTATTGAAATGATGCTCACCATAATACTGACTTGTACCTCATGGAGCAAGGCCCACTRCCTTCCGRAAGCCAACTRGTGTGGTGGATGCCATCTGTAAACCTGTGACCATCTRTGGTGGTGAGTGGGTTTTCCATCTGTGCAAAACGTATTGTTGRTCATGTAGTCTCTCGGCACTCCATATCTGTAACYTAAGGGCCTCGACACATCATCTCCTTAGTTATCCACAAAATGGGGATAACAGGAAGTAAGAGGATTTACACCCYCAAGGAAGTAGCATCTMTAGTTCATTTATTTGACTCCATTAACCCAATAGTAAAGGCASTAGTCATCTATTKTTTGCATTGGAGATATAAAATCATTGCCTTRAGAAACATGAATTTTCATCTTTTGAAAGATCTCTTGCTTGGAGTTGGTTTGCCACTTTGAGAGGACTCTCCCCCTACTAGGACGTCCCCTATCTCCCACTACTTAAATTGTTGTTGCAAACCCTAACCTACATCCATTAGGGMTGATCTAACCTAGATAGATAATTAATCCTAACTCCTAAACTAACCCTAGACTAACTCTTAAATTTTGCTTGTTTACTCTACTAACTAGGGCACATCTTTTGGGCTACTTGTTGGCATCTTTTGATGGTGTAATTTGCTGATAAAACTAAATGAATGCTACAGCCATAAGGCTGCAATTTTCTGCAGAAAATACATGCTACAACAGCTTGATTTGTTTAGCCTCAAAGTGTCATTTTTCAATCATAATTGATTGCCATACTCATTGATAATATTATTGATTGATCTTATGCTTTACATGCTGATTTGAATGTCTTACTTGTTGATATAAATTGTCATCTACTGCTGCAAATTAGGGGCAGAAAGCTTAACTTGCTGATCCATACTAACATATATCATTGCAAGTTGGATTTTTTTGTCTCGAGCAGGTACAATCATCCGAAGAAGTACTATACCTTTGGGGCAACAATCACTTTACTTACAAGGAATCGCTTCCCACATTTCACTCCATTTAGATTTGATCTCTAGGGGCACCACTTCCATATCCATTCATCTACATCTCATTCCCCCTAGGGTCACCGAGATCGCCTCCCTAGAGTGACCTAGTCACCCTTGAAGTGCGAGACCTACATCGAGGTGACATTGGGTGTAGGATTCCCAAGTTGTAGCACTTGCTTTTGTGGTTGGGTCGGGATTTGCCCAACCTACAACTCTATGCTATAACACTTTGGTGTTGTTGTCGAGGAGGATTTTGCGTCCTCTTCATGCCCTAATGACACTTTGGCAAGCTTCCCTCCCAAAGCCTCTATCCCTTAGCTTGTATGGCGACTCCATTGAAGAACGTCCCCTTTCCACCCTTGATGAACTCCCCTTGAAGTTCATCTGGCGACTCCACCTTCCGCGAACCCACCTTTCCCTCTTTCCCCCTTTAGTGAGATTTAATCTTACCTAGCGACTCCTTTGAGGTGTCTTTTCAGTCAATGGAACTATGGCACCATGGAATGAACCCTCATCCATAAATTGTTGTGACTCGACGATGGCATTTTTACAGACGGAAAAGGAGAAGGCTACTAATAAAGTTGCTAAAGAGATGATGAATCACATAAGAGAATTATTTCCTGCCCTTGACGATGAAGAAGTATTCGAAGAACAGACATATGAAGAAAGTCATCAAGAAGAGAACACAATAAGTTGTGACCCTTTCGAAGACCTTGATGATGCTTTATTCCATGACCTTGAAAGTGAAGAAATATCAGAGGAAACCTTGGATATGACAGATTCCCTTGAAGAAAAGCAAGCAAAGAACTACGCAAACAGAATCAAGCCTCTTGTGATGAAGAGGAGATGGAGGGGCTTGTCTATAAAAAGAAAGCAGAATTATGATAAAGCGCAACATATTGAGGCACCGTTATCTTTGATCCCGCTTGATGAAGACGAGGTTGTCCAACCTTGCTTACCTCCTAATGTTGAAGAAGCGATCAGTCTCGATGATGAAGAATTTGAAGGTCTAGTTGAAAACATCCATGCCTCTGCTCCTCCTGCACACAAAGATGAAAAGATGGTCATTTTCAGTCATACCGATGATCTTATGAAAGCACCCTTCGATATGGTTGATGAGCCTATAGACACTTTCATACTAACTGGCAAATGTAGATGGGATCTTAGTTGTCTCAAATTTTATAGAGACCCCATTTATGACATTGAGGGTAGCTCTCAAGTAGATGGGGTTGAGTCTTCATCATCAGAGGAGTGGTCCTCATACGTATATGATTCAGAGGTTTTGCAGCCTTGTGATGATATGGTTACAAATTTGTTCCGCCCCTTCAAGGATGACTTGTCACAACATACTCAGAGTGATCTTAAGTCATCTTTTGATACATACCCTTTTGAGGATGCAGATTTATTTTATGAGGACTTTCAACCATTGTGCTCAGATTTCGAGGAATACCAAGACGTGGCCACCTCAGAGCAATCAGAGGTTCATTCTTCAAAGCAGAAGTATTTTCATCTTGGAGATTTTCATGCAGATCCTCAGTGGAAGAGGCGGTGTTCTTCTACACTTGAGACTGTTTCTTACCTCTTAACCTCTTCTCCAAGAGACCTTGCAGTATTCTTCAGATCTCTCATTTCCTCTCAGTCCTCGACAAGAAGTGAGCCTTTGTGCGCAGATCAAGATGAACCTTTGTCTACATATAATACTCCCCTTAAGAGATGGATTAATCGGTCTTGTGGCTACACTTTCAGGCGGAATGATCGAGCTGATGGTTTCTCTCGCCAAAGGGATTTCCTCCCTCCCACCCATCTTCATGAGTTTTATTTCATGATTGATTATATGTGTTTATACTCATGATTATTATGTGCTTGAATTATCTCTGTTGTATCAAATGATTAAGCACAGGGGGAGATACTTTGATGAGAAGATCAAATGGTTGCACTGGTTGTATGACTTCACTTAACATCATCCAGCGCATGATTTTCAGGGCCCCAAGGCCCCAGGTAAGTAGGTAATTCATTTTGATTGCTTGCATTTGGCATATTGATTGCTCATATTAGTTTAGATGCATTTCATTTTCATTTTTCTCTACTTGCATATTGATTTGATGCTTAGTTTAGAAATTTTTTAAAAAATGTCAATTTTATTTTTCTAGCTTAGTTGGTTTTGATTATGATCATATGAGAACAAGGATAAGTAGGCCATCCTTCACTTGACAGTTTGATATTTCCTTGCAGGCACAGGTCTACTAGGAGATGTTGCGATTCTCATGCACTCTACAGCGAGCACATGTCCCCAAGTAGGAGCCAGATGTTATCCCCATTTTGTGGATAACTAAGGAGATTATGTCTCAAGGCCCTGAGGTTGCAAATATGGAGTGTCGAGAGACTACATGACCAACAATACCCTTTTACACAGTTGAAAACCCCTCTCACCACCACAGATGGTCATAGATTTTCAGATGGCATCCACCACATCAACTGGCTTCCGGAAGGCAGTGGGCCCTGCTCCATGGGGTACAAGTCAGTATTATGGTGAGAATCATTTCATATTTAAGCCAGTTGAGTACGTTGTATCTTAGATTGCTCTAGATTTCATGATATATGATTGGACATTATGCCTTTTTCCTTGCTTCACCTTGTTGGTTGACATTGTGCCCTAGTAAGTGGCTTTCCTTGGGGATGGGTTTGCTACTAGGAACTCCCTTAAAGAACCATCATACCGTTCCCGACCATACTTACAACTTTCCATCATTATTCCCCCCCATTTCCTTATCTCTTGGGATTTTAGGGTGTATTGACCCAAGAAAGGGTTGTCCCTCATTCTATGGGAAGAAGGGGCTGAAGGCCCAGAGGGGTTGATGTTGGGTAAAAGATAAACTCCTTGTATGAACCTTCCAGATGCTTCGCCCAGGGATCACCCAAGAAAGCAATGAAACGCTTATCTTTGAGTAAAGGGGATCCACAATATAATAAAGAATGCTTAAAAGGTT
>ML779701.1:1148851-1164320 GCA_009831015.1 Picea engelmannii | reverse complement strand
CTGTAATTTAAGTGTTGGTCACTTAATGATGCAATCCTCACGGTTTCCCCTCAGGTTGGCAAGGTCTCCAACTCTAATACCACTGTAATATCCCCAATAGAGATAGGATAGGATAATAATGGTTTGTTGTGCAAATTATGTTACGTGTGCCTTTGTCAAACAGTTTGCATTACATAGGTTTTGATGCCAAACACTTGATTGTTAACTTTCCACGAACAATTTGCATGCATTTTAATTAAATACTTGTATCAAACAAATTGCAAGTAACCCAATACACATAAAATAGGAAGGGGCATCATGTAATATCCCAGAGGCTTGGATCTAGATATTAACTGCAAATTTTTGGATTTCACTGCAGATCTGATACACTGGGGGTTTCTGACTGAGTTTATAAGGTTTATGGATGCATTTAATTGGTTTTACAATCTCATATGAAGCATGCATAGTATTTTGGATCCGTAATCAAACTCATTGTATTTATTAATCAGCAGCAAATTATAAAACACTAAAATACTAAAATCAAGCTCAAAAACTCTTCAATTGGATCTCTACAGAGATGGATCTAATCTGTAATACAAGGTAGAGTAGAATATCAATCTATAACATGCGACACACTACTTTCCAGAGACACACAGTCTCAGCCAGTTGTACACAACCACCATAGTAGCAAAAGGTTTGTCACACATGGCACTCCCATGTGGACTTCTAGAGGCTGCACCCTCTAGAAACACTAGGGTCAACTCCCATAATGTGTGACGTCAAGGGTCAACTCCCTTGACATGTCCTCATGTGCTCTCCACATGGGACGTTGGGCTATAAGCCCAAATGCACTTATCCCTTCTCGAATAAGTGTCCTCACAGATCAACTCAACTCAATTCACAGAGGAGTACGATCTGGAGAATGTTTGTCAAACATGGCACTCCCATGTGGACTTCTAGAGGCTGCACCCTCTAGAAACACTAGGGTCAACTCCCATAGTGTGTGACGTCAAGGGTCAACTCCCTTGACATGTCCTCATGTGCTCTCCACATGGGACGTTGGGCTATAGGCCCAAACCCACTTATCCCTTCTCGGATAAGTGTCATCACAAATCAATTCACTTCAGTCACAGAGGAGTACGATCTAGAGAATGTTTCAGGAAGCTGCAAACATCAACACTCCCTTTCAGCGAGGGAGGCATTCTCTGCCACACCAAGTCTGTCACAGAAGTACTCGAACTTCGTCCTGGTAAGGGGTTTGGTAAGAACATCAGCAACCTGCTCATCTGTAGGAAGGCACTGCACCATGTCTCGAATGTAATGGTACTTGATCTCAATCTGTTTCGATTTGTCATGAAACATTGGATTCTCTGAGAGCTTCACACAGCTCTGGTTATCACAATGAATAACAGTGGAATCTAGCACAAGTCCAAATAAATCTACAAGGAGCTTGCGAAGCCACACTGCTTCACAGACTGCCACACTCAATGCAATGTACTCTACTTCTACAATACTCAAGGCCACAAAAGTTTGTTTCCTGCTACACCAGGAAACCATGGTAGATCCCAAAGTGAAGCAACACCAGGAGGTGCTCTTCCTGTCCACTGTGCTCCCTGCCCAATCAAAGTCCGTATATCCCTGCAATCTCATGTCAATACTGGAAGTATATCTCAGACCATGTCCAATTGTTCCTCACAGGTATCTCAACACATGCTTCATAGCAATCCAGTGTGTCTATCTCGATTAGCTCATAAATTGGCTAAGTGCACTCACTGCAGAGAAAATATATGGTCTGGTGTTAACCAGATACATCAATGATCCAATCAGTTGTTTGTACAAGGTCGGATCAATCTCATCGGAATCGGAAGAAGACACACTTAGTTTCTTCAAATTCGTCACCATTGGTGTAGCCATGGGTTTACAGTTCAGCATCCCAAACTTCTTCAATATCTGAACTGTGTACTTCCCTTGACTTAGGAAGATCTCATCAGTTCTCTGCCACACCTCTAGTCCCAAGAAGTAGTGCATCATACCAAGGTCCTTCATCTCAAACTCAGAGGCCAACGCATACTTGCATTTAGTAATACGGCTCTCTGTACCGATGAGGAATAAATCATCAACGTAGAGGACCATAATCAGGTCCTCACCGTTAACAGTCTTGTAGTACAAGTTGGGATCAGCAACACTTTTGTTGAAGCCCAAACTCATCAGGTGTCCATCAATCCTCGCATACCAAGTTCGAGGTTCATGCTTGAGTCCATACAGGGCCTTCTTCAACCTACACACATAAGACTTCTTCTCGTGTATGACGAAACCATCTAGTTGCTCGATGTATATTTCTTCCTCAATCTCTCCATTGAGAAAGGTTGTCTTCACATCCATCTGATGTAGTCTCCAACCCATGGATGATGCGAGGGAAATAATCGTCCGGATAGAAGTGTATCGAGCAACAGGAGCAAATGTCTCCTCATAATCTATTCCCTCCACCTGAGAGAATCCTCTAGCAACAAATCTTGCTTTGTGCTTCTCGATGCTTCCATCAGCTGTATGTTTGATCTTATAGATCCATTTGGAAGTCACTATAGACTTCCCTTCAGGTCTCGGAACAATATCCCACACATCATTCTTCATGATGGATTGATAGTCCTCCATCATGGCATCTCTCCATACTAGTTGACTAGATGCCTCCTCATAACACGAAGGCTCAGAATCAATCATGTGGCTCATAGTTGCGGCATAGCACGAATATCTTCAAGGTCTCTTGCTCTCTCGGAAGGTACCACGAGGAGTTGCATGTCCTTCTGCCTCCTTGAAAGTCTGACGAGCCCATGTAGGTCTCTTATGACCTACTACAATATCTCAGGGAACATCAACTGGAGGTACGGGATCAATGGGATCAATAGGCTCATCTATCTCCCTCTAAACTTCTGGAGGGTGAGGGGGAGAAGGAACCATCTCTTCTTGTTTCTCATTATCAATTTCCATGTGAGATCCTCTAGATCTCATGAAGGCTACCTCCTCCTCAAAGGTAACATCTCTACTCACCTCAATCTGTCTCTGACCAGGGATGTAGACCCGGTATGCCTTCGAAGACTCATTGTACCCCACAAATGTACCCTTTCTACCTGAAGGGTCTAGCTTGGTCCTTTTCTCTTTGGGTATATGAATGTATACTGGACACCCAAATATCCTAAAGTGTCCAACCTCAAGCTTCACTCCAGTGAAGACCTCCTCGAAAGTGATGTTCCTTAAAGTCTTATGAGGACTTCTGTTCTGAACATACACTGCATTCATGGATGCTTTTGCCCACAAAAACATAGGTAAATGTTGATCATGAATCATCGCCTTGACTGCCTCAACAATAGATTTGTTCTTCCTCTCTACAACCCCATTCTGTTGAGGGTTGTAAGGAACAGTGTACTCCCTCTTAATCCCTGCCTCAATGCAGAAATCACTGAAATCTTGGGAGATGTATTCTCCTCCATTATCTGATCTCAACACTTTGATCTTCTTTTCGATCAGGTTTTCGACCTGTACTCTGAAATCTGGCAAGGACTCCATCCTTGGTCTTCAAGAAGTAAATCCAAGTCTTCTGAGAGTGGTCAACAATGAAGATCACATAGTATAGGTATCCACTCAAGGAAGCAATTGTCATGGGTCCACATAAATCTGTATGAACCAAGTCTAAGATCCCCTTGGATCTATTGTCGCTGCTCGGAAAGGACCCCTTGGCATTCTTGCCAAGAGCACAACCTCTGCAAATGCCATCGTGTTCAACATGGATCTTTGGAAGGCCTGTCACCATCTTCCTCAAAGAGGGAAGAGCTCTATAATGTAAATGAGCAAGTCTCCTATGCCATAGTTCGCTCAAACTAATAGAATCATGCATTACGGCCTGCACTGGTCAGACAATCAATCTGTACAATCTGTCCTCTCGAACACCAATCACCCGAGCAGAATCCATACTAGAGTTCTTGTTCCATGCAAGAACCTTTCCATCAGAGAAAGCAGCCTTGTAGCCTTTGTTCTCTAATGTTGAAACAGAGACAAGGTTCCTTCTCATCCCAAGTACAAATAATACATCACTCAAATGGAGTGGGGTGCCAGAATCCAATTATAAGGAAGTGGATCCAAATCCCTTCACAGTATATCTGGCATCATCACCAAGTACAGCATGCAAACGAGATTCTTTCTCTACTAGATCTGTAAGGTGCTCTCTGTATCCAATCATATGTTTGGAAGCACCATTGTCAATCAACCAAATATCATTACTGGTAGGAACCATACTTGAAAGGGTGGAAATGAAGAAGAACTCTTCATCATTCATGCTTGCATTCCTTGACTTCCTCTAAGGTGGTTCTGAATCAACATTAGCAGTGGAAGCATGTTGCTTTCCTTTCTTCCATGTAGGACAATTTTTCACATGTGGCCATACTTGTCACATMTGAAGCAYTGAACCTTTGACMTGTCCTTCTTTTTGTGCTCAGAAGTTGGTGYTGACTTCCTTCCTTTAAATGTTTTGTCGAAACCTCTTCTTTTTCCTTTGCTTTTCCTTACATGAGTAGCAAGGGCTTGATTGTCATCATGATGGGAACATTGCATGCCTCTAGCTGCAAGTTTGGTCTCCTCTTGAGTACAGTCTGCCCATAAACGATCAAACTTGGGCAATTTGGATCGCCCACTGATACTTTGAATGAATGGCTCCCAATGGCTTGGAAGACCATTAAGGGTAATCATGACAAGTTCTCTATCAGAGATGATTTCACCAATAGCACCCAACTAACCTCTGATCTATGAAATCTTCATGAAGAAGGTGGCAACTGTATCAGACTTCGTCATCTTGAGATTCTAAAGCTGGTGTCTCAAGGCAAGTGTTATGTTGGTGTTGTTTCTCTCAAACAACTTCTTCAAGGCATCGTACATCTGCTTAGTTGTCTTCAAGTTGGAGATGTGAGGGATTAAATGGTCTCTCACAGAATAGATGATGATCTTTCTAGCTTTTGCATCATTCTTCCTCCATTGAGATTTTTCTGCATCATCAATTGATTTTGGTACAACTTCTTCAACGTAATTCATTAGGTCACTTTCTTCTAGAGTGATGAACAATCTAGATTTCCAAGAGCTGAAGTTCGTTGTTCCATCAAGCCTATCCTCCATCAAAATACGGTTCACCATGGTTGTTGGAAGAGTGCAGAAACTTTAACCTGAGTTGCAGTTGCAGCAAAACAACGAATTGCAAGAAAGGTACGACAAGTTGTTGTAGAAGGTCAATGCATGTGCAATAGTCTTCTTTCAAGAACGCTGCTCTAATACCATGTTGGAGTTTAATGTTGTTCAATTACATTCAGTTTCTTTACAAATTTACATGAACTAAAGCATAAACCATGAACAATAGCAGCAGTAATAACCAAGATCACAAGAAGAATAACCATGCACAGAGACACAAGTACAGTAGAAAATGCTTAGACAAAATGATTATAATAGATTGATATATATTATTACAATGATGAGAGTTTCATTTATATAGAACATATGGTGACCATCCATGAAAGGATGTGTCCCTTGGATAATAAGTAACTATTTATTTATTAAGTATATTTATACGTTGTATTATAAATATTATGTCATATATTATATAAAATTATATATATATATAAATATTATGTCATATATTATATGAAATTATATATATGTGTGTGTGTGTGTGTGTGTGTACATATATTTGGAAGAATGTATTCTCGATGTTGTCCAAACATCAACAGTTTCATCTCCCATGATATTGAAGAGGACTTCATCAGCTAAACACAACCGAATGGTGTTGAGACCCCTTGCATCAAGATCTTCCTATTCATCATCCAACATACCCACTAGCTTCTTTCTCTAGTCGTCCAATGCTTTGTGCAATCCTTGTTGCACCAGCAAATCCCACATCTTCAACTTCCACAACTCAAAGTTGTTCTTTCCATTAAATTTCTCCACATCGAACCTTGCGTTCGTCATTTTTTCCATTCTCCACAGACTCCTCCTCAACTCTCTGCTCTAATACCACTTGTTGAACCTTAGCCTGGAACAGAGAATCTATGGGCCTGCTAACAGAGTTATCTTGCACAGCTAATAGAGTTATATTGAACAAAAAATTGATAATAGACCAAACAACGGATAGAAAACAGCAAATACACGAAATGGGGGCAAAATATCTTTACTGCTCTTAGTCAAAAACAGTGAAGAACCAGGTTTACAATGCAATACACACAGCACCTCACGAGCCTTTCATTTAAACAAAATAGCAGCAATCAAATAAGGGATATGAAGCACCAACAGCCACAACCACATCTAAGGGAAAGAAACCAAAATGTAACTGCCCAGATGCGTTGTCACCATCCAACACTAATCTGCACTCAAAAGAGAATTTCTTTGAGTTTATGACGATTAGAATACCCCCTGCTCTACTTTGAATTGGATCCTTTCCTTGGAACAATGCCTAGATCCTTGTGATCCAAACAACCGAAAGGGAAAAAACTAGAAGGGAATGATGGTCCTATCTTACCTCATTGTCTTCTAACCAAGCCTCCAAAGTAGTTTCAATTGAGTCTCCCTCCAATCTTTCTTTTCTACTTGTCAAAACTTTTGTTGTTGCACATACTTCCTTGGTGAAGTGGAAGAATAAGAAAAGATGGTTAACACTTTGAGTTCTCCTTGCACAAGTGGCACTATCCCAATGCTTGCCAAGACCTCTTTTTAAGATTTTGTTCTTCAAAACTAGCCAAAGAAAATTTCTTGTTTTGAGAGGGGCCTAAAGTTTCCAAATGAAATTCCACTTCCAAGCTTCTTGAGGTTGACATGCTACTTTGTAACTGAATTTTACTTTGTAGATTCCTCTATCTTTGTTTACAACCCAAACCAACTTGTCTAATTGCTCTCTTAGCCTAATAGAGGTTGCATGAAGGACTCCTATGTAATCTTCCCACTCTCTTGCCATTTCATCCCTTAGACCAATTTGATCTAACATTTTTCCAACCAAAAGACCACAAAATGTCGATTGACCTATCATATGCATCTCCCATAAATGGATATTTTTTAAGTGCAAAATGTCTAACAAAGGCCTTGAAATTTTTTATGTTTCAGGGCCCCCTACCCAAGAGTCTGTGCCCACCCTTACCTGATGTTCATTTCCAATTAGCCAGACTAGATGGTTTTTTATTAGGGGGTAGGATTCTACTAAAGCTATCCATGAATCCATACCACCAATCCATTTACAACTATTTTTCTTGGATTCCTAATCCATTTTTCTATGTTTTGAGGCTTCATGTATTTGTCCTTTATTAAATTCTACCATGGACCTTCTGAAAAAAAACATTCTCCAAAGACTCTTAGCTATTAGGGCTTTTGAGAATACAGGAAGATCCTTCAAACCCCATCCTCCTTTAAGCTTTGGCTTTGCGATGCTCTCCCATTTGACCAATGGATGCTTTGGTTTTCTTTTCTTCCTACCCATAAGTATCTCAATACTTCTTCTTTTTTTTTATTTAGGATTCCTTTTGGAAAGTATGCCATGGACATCCAAAACACTAGTGAAGCTTATATCATACTTTTAATTAGTGTCAGACTTCCTCCCATAGATATCAATTCGTTGTACCAAAAATTGTTTTTCCTCTCTACTCTTTGATAGATCCACGGCCAATGTTTGTATGAATAATGATTTGCTTTCAAATGAAAACTTGAATAAAGAGATTGTGAAATCCCAAAACAAAAACTAATCAACTTGAACCTCCAAACAGTGGGCTCTAACACCCCTAAAAGCTAAAATCAACTGCCATATCCATCGAACACAGTGATCTACGAACACAGTGACCTACAAGTGCTCTTCGTAAACCCTAAGGCTAAAACACTGTCCGAGGTCACAAACTCCTAACAAAGGGAAAACCCTACAATCCACAAGGCGCGAAAACCCACTAGCAATCCATCCAACAATGAAAAGATAGGACACCTTGATAACAAAGAGTTGCACTACCGATCCTAACTTCACTGGTGAGAACAAGCTCCTCGCAACCAGAGGTGCCACCATCCAAAACATAACAAGGTGTCGTTATGCAAAGAAATGATACCATAGTGCCTCCAAACAGAGAAGAGTGCCACCAACACCACATATAAACCCCACAAATTCGCAGTCTAAGAGTGTCACCGCTCAAAATCCACAACGGTGTGCTATCGTGCAAAGAAACCATACCAAATGTCATCATCCAAGAGCCCCAAAACAGAGTGCCACCGAGCAAGGAATGCTAGAGTGCCACTGAGTAGAGACATGCCACCAACACCATAAATAAACCCCACAATTTCATAGCCAGAGAATGCCACAAACTAAGATCCATACCAAAGTGTCACCAAGCAGAGACCAAACCAGATACCGTCGTCTAGGAGCCCCATGAGAAGCCATGTGAAAACTCCAGCAAAACCCAAAACCCATGTTATCTGCCATAATCGCCACTCTGTCGTCTTCTTTTTCAAGTTTGGTGCAGGTCACATATAAGAATATCTTGGCATTAGATGTTTTCTTATATATATAGCCCCAAGGGTTAGCTCAATCGATTGAACCATCCACCCAAGGCATGTTGCCAACAAGGAGGCCATAGGTCACAAGTTCAAATCGTTTGAGTCCCTTGGGGTTACCAGCCACCACTGTGGTTAACGTTTGAGCCGCCCTCCATCAAGATATTCTGGGGAGGAGGGGATCCTACAAGGATTTCCTTGAAAAAAAAGTATGTATGTATGTATGTGTGTGTATAACCCCAAGGGTTAGCTCAATTGGTTGAACCACCCGCCCAAGACATGTTGTTTATAGGGAGGCCATAGGTCACAAGTTCAAATCTGGTCAAGTCGCTTGAGATTACCAACTACTATTGTGGCTAGTGGTTGAGCCTCCCTCCATCTGGATATTCCGAGAGGTTTTCCTTAGAAACAAATATATATATATATATATATATATACAATTTTAAGGTCACGGCCAAGCCAGACACCAAATTGGTGTATGTTTGTCGGACAAGGGACCCCCTCCCCGTAGCAATTTGACTGCTAACGTCTATGGAGGTATACATACCCTACCCCACTCTGGATTTGAACTTGTGACCTCTTAGAAGGAAACACATGTTCTTAACCATTAGTAAACATTTGTTCTTAACCATGTTGTTGGTGTTGTTGTTGTTATATATATTCCAAGAAAAACCTCACGGGGAAACCTAAGGGATGTTTCCCCTCATTCATGGATGGCATCACTAAGAAACCCATCGATGTAGACTAGCACACCTCACCCAAGGTGGCTCAAAATAGACACCTACCAACATGGAACTATCCAAATGCCAAGTAACATTAGTAACAACCAATTGAGCTAACCCCTTAGGATTTATATTTATATATATCCCTAAGGATTGGCTCAATCAATTGAACCATCCGCCCAAGGCATGTTCCCGACAAGGTGGCCAAAGGTCACAAGCTCAAATCTGATCGAGTCCTTTGAGGTTACCAACCACAATTGTGGCTAACAATTGAGCCATCCTCCATCCAAATATTCCGAGGAAGAAGGGAGGATTCGACAAGGTTTTTCTTGGGAATCTATATATATATATATATATATATATATATATAATGTTGCCCAATCTTTTTGAATACTTTAATCTATGTATAACTTTAATATACATTACATACATTCATATAATTTTATAACTCATAGCCCATGAATAACTCATGGGCCATAACTTGCATTGGACCTCTCCGGCTTGTAACTCTCGTCAGCCCTCCTTCAACCTATAACCTACACATACTTGGAGAATTGGATGGATCATGGCTTCATTCATTCTTGTCGATCCGTTGACCCTTTAAACAAAGCACAAAACCTTCTAGCAGAGCAAGCTCGCACGAGGTTCAATGATACATCTCCTAACCAAATGGCTTACACACCCATGGGACTTCCATATTCACACATTGGCCCTACTCCATTGAAACTTACAATCAGTGGCAAGCTCCATGGATTGATCCCAACTATACAGTTGTCTAAAACTATATGTCCATGGACTGATCCCAACCATATAATTGTCTAATGAGTCATAGTTATCAATAGTCAATGGCCAGGCACTGTCAAACTTTATGCCCCAAATCACTCCAAAAAGGGATTTTACTTTAGGATTAGCTTGCTTCTTCTGTAATAAATGTTACATGGTTATTTTCAGTGGATTCCAACGTGATTAATAGCCATAAGTATAAACAAGGGCATTACATTTCATTCATATAGGTTTGCTCCTTATTATCTTAACAAAAGGTTTGAAAAAATAATAGTAGTGAGTTATAGTTCACTTCGTCCCTTTTAGAATCATGCTGAAGAATTAGACAAAGCTCTTCAATTCTTTTTAACATTTCAGGAGCTCAAGTTTACCTTGTCTGATTTTGGAGATAGGGATGATAGGGATGAAATAATTTAATAATAGTCTCATTTTCTCTATAGTTTTCAGATTCCATTCAAATAAAAGTGTATGTCTTGAGATGTAGGAGATACAACCTCTTTGACCAATATCAATTTCTCTATTGCTTTGGCAGAAGAGTTACAAATATGTCCAAAAACACATTTAGGCTGAATGTCTCCCATTTTCAATTTAGGTTGTCCAAGTGTACTATCAAGTTAATTCATTTCTTGTTCCTACCTTTATGGATGACATTGTAAGGGTACCTTGGCGGGAGGATCCCATTTCCAAGATCATAAAGGTCACTAGATGATATAGGAAATATACAGATAATAACTCAAATTGGGAAAGTAGCTTATAAAAAATGCCATTGTTTCTTTAAGCTAAACTTAAAGCAAAGTTATTTCTCCAAGCTAACCCTTTTTCCCCAAGTTGCCAAAACATGTTGTTAATTACAGGCCTATTGTTATAGTTAATGACATTGAAGATACCACATGTAACCAGGTCACCATCCCAGAGAACCAACAATCACTGCAGCAGATTACCCAAGTACCTTGGTGAATGGCAGTAGACCCATATGTGGTCTTCAAATTTTGTAGCCATGTTGCATTTCTTCTTTGTAAAACTCGAGCTGTAAAACAAAACTTTTGACCTTTTGTAATGAGGTGGTGTAGAATACGAGAGATATTAGTTTCATGTTAAAGGGGGCTGTTAAAGCGGTCACATTCAATAATATTTATGACACTGTTCACATTAAATGTTAGATATACGATAAATGTAACATTGAGGTGTTAAAATTAGCATTTAGGGATGTTGTAAATTTTTAATGAGACACGAAGTTTGTGTGAGAGATTAGAGCTCCAGCACTGATATGAATATGTAATCTGAATGCCAAGAAAGTCTTATCAGGCCCTGACTTTGAATATGTAATCTGAATGTACTCTACTCTTGTACATCAATATAAACCACCTTTTATTTACCTAAAAAAATGAACCCTTTCTTACAACTGTTAGGATAAGGACAGTAACCTATATATATATATATATATATATATATATATATATATTGTTACTTTTGTTACTGGAAACTTCACCATGGGGACCATTTCCCCAAGGAAACATCTCAGAAATGTAATCATTTCCTAAACGCCGTTCCAAATTCTTGAGAGTCTTGTCTAGGCATTTCTTGGAAACCGGATCTTCCATGAGACATTTCCGGGGTGTTTCCAGACATTTCACACTATCAATCCCGTTTCCTCTTTTATTCTTTATTTTTTATGTCACGGTGGAACACACTAGTAAAGTAACCATAAAACAAATAAATAAAAACAGATGAAACTAATACATCTATATTATAGTTTTCTGTCCTATTCCTTCTTTCAAAGGTTTTTTTCTTGTCTGTTCATTATTACAGTCCCTGCATTCAATGTCCAATTCCATAATCGATATTGAATTTACTTACCTTTTCCTTAGTTCAGTATTCAGCCCAATTCCATGACTTCAGAAATAGTCTATAACTCATAATAAGATAGGAAAAATTAATAGTAATTTATGTAAAACATATATTATATTAATATTACAAAAGAAATCTTCTATTTCCATTGGTATGGTCTTTGTCTACCACCTCCATAATAAATTACATCCCATTTAAGCACCTATGTCCTGTTGATGTTTCTCCAGTTGGCAGCATCGGGCAGACATTCTCCCAGATTAGTCATGCTGATTTGACCAAGGGAAATGACTCATTCACTCACAGAGCTTTGCAGGCGTAGTCTTTCTCCTGATGAGGAGTGGATAGACTCGAGGTGCTCTCATGTTGCCTGCTCCAGGATTGATGCAGGAGCATCTCTCACATCAAGCGAGCCAGCGCGGAATGCAAAAGACAGCCGGAAGGCGTCCAGCACAAATTTTTGAAATTTCCCTTGAAGTTGATGCACCAAATATAAATGAGATCATTTAATGAAGGCACCTTGGTATAATGTAATCAGACCTTGAGCGCCCCGTTCTCATCTGAAGTAGATGGAGGCATTTATAGTAGTAAATGTAAGTAGGTAGAATTTAATTCTAGATTAGACTGTTTGAGAGCACAAGAGGGAAACGGGATATAGACACCCTCATTGTGCATTGTAACATTTTTTTAGGAATAGTTAGAAGAATCCAGAGTATAGAGAAGAGAAGCAGAGAGCTGTGCAGAAACACCCATGTATAGTTATTTGGATTAATAGAAGAGTTTAATTCAAATTCATGGAGTTGTGTTTGTTTTCTGTGTATGTATGTTGAATGCTATGCTCATGAGTATTTACTTCTTGTTATGCATTTGCTATTATGCTGTGTATATGATTTCATGTGTTGAGATTGAAGTCTAAGAGGAAGTGGAATGAGTTTCAATTGTTTCTCTATCTGAGCAAAGATTCCTGCAAGGAGTGCAGTTGAAGTCGTCCACAAGGAGTGCGTTGACAGAAGGCTCAGATAGTTTAACTCTTGTTCTCGTTCACCCAGTAGTGAAATTGGGTTATAGGAGCCGTGCAAGGAGTGCGCAGGCCAAGAGAAGACTCAGAATTGTGAATCTAAGTGAAGTATTGAAGGACTGTTGTTGCAGGTGTGCACAGAGTCGAGGAGTTCTCAGGTATTTTGAAATATCTGAAGATTGCCGCAAGAAGTGCGTGCAAGGACCCTCTTTGAAGTTGAAGTTGTGTATAAGCTCAGGAGGGATAAGACTTTCGAGCTTGTCAAAGAGAAGCACTGGAAGATTCGTGCCGTGGAGTGTTTAAACAGGCGTTGCACAGTTGCACCGCAGGTGGACAAGTTCCACGGAGGAATACTTGGTCATTCTCAAGGAATTGGCAAAAAGAAGAGATCGACGGTTAGGATCTTGAGGAGAGGATTTGTGAAATCCCGTCAACCGTTGGATCTACCAAAGAAGCAAGGAGGTTACGGCCGCGTTCGGAGTTCAAGCTCGAGGAGTCGTGAGCCGTAAGATCGTTGATCAGTTACCCGTCAGTCGTCGGATCGGGCAGGAGCTGCGCGAGGGTTACCATCGGGATTCGAAAGATCAGGAGTCCCGTGGATAGAAGATCGGGACCGTCCATTTGTGGAGACGCGTGGCGGATATCAAGGTGTCGGGAGTCGAGAAATCGGAGTTCCTGAGGTCGTGAGAATCGGGACATTAGAAGTCTCGAAACCCCGACGAGTTCAGAGCCGTCCATCTGTTGGGACAGGTGGCAGGGATCGAGAGTTCATTGGCATTCCGAAGTTTCAGCAGACAAGAATCCGTGACTAGTTGAATCCCGAAACGGCGGAAGGATCACAACCGGGGGATCTCAGGGAGGACACATGTCGTGTGGTCGATTAGATCGGGGATGTGGTCATCGGGGTTCAGGTAAGTGAGTGTTCATAGTCTTGTAAAACCTCGAAATAGCGAGGACAAATCTGAACCGTCCATTCATTTGGGACGCGTGTCAGAGATCTGAAGGGAGTCGGAGTTCGACATTTCGCGAGTCCTAGGGTGAAAACCCTCTAGGGGAAGAAAACCCAGCAAAACTTCCTTAATATAGATAGCCAATACAATGCCAAGAGATCTCTATGCTAAAACAGAAAGTCCTCTCCAAGATATGCGCCACTCCTCTCTCCTTTGTCGGTAACAGATCAGAACTTGTCTCTCAAACTGAGCAAGTGAGTTATGTTCAAATGAGGCGCTAGCCTCCTTCATTTATACAAGTTCTGGCACGTGTGAAGTGTCTCTTCACTGGCAGGGCCGACTTCTCAATCTGGGTGGGTAAACCCACCTTTATTATATTTCTAGGTCTTCTCATTAACTGTTGGGGCCGACTTCTTATTCTGCCTATTATAATTGTTTGTTGACCAATCCGCAAAAGGGGATTTGGTCCTATTACAATAACCGACATGATCAATCCACAATGGGGATTGATCCTATGAATAATATATCAAGAATAATAAAAATACTCTTTGCAGTTACAATATTTCAACATAAAGGACCTAATTCCTCATTATGCTATGTTATGATTTGATGTTGAGATATTTGCAGAGGAGGAAATCGACCCCCTTGTTGTTTTGTGGATTTCTGGAGGAAACCACCACCATTGATCAGTTTCGGTGTTCAGAGACACACCCTAGCCTATCGGAGATACTATCCAGGTATTTCACCATGCATTACAGTGTTCAGTTCAGTGATTGCGCAGCTCAGCCAGTGAGGGCGCAAGTGTTTGAGAGAGGGTTTGTGCGGCCGTTTGTGATAGTTCAGATTTGGCTGATTCCTTCCGACCCATTAGAGAGCTAGCCAGGGCGCACCTATTAAGCCATCTATCGTTAGTTTCCGACGGTGGAATCTTCCGGAAAGCGGAAAACAGACATTTAGGGCACAACTCCAAAGGAAGCACATTTGGGGTTCCAGGGGACATTCCGAGGCAAATTTGAGAAATCCCTTCCGACCCATTACCGAGGAGACCGGGACGATTGTTTTGAGCTATACATCGTCAAATTTCGTCGGTGGAATCACTAGGGCGCACTCATTGAGCCCATGAGGTGCGCAAACCCCTAGGGGGTGAGATCCGGAGCTCCAGAGGTCGGATCTTCAGTTCGACAGTCATCATGATTAGTCTAGAGGTCAAGGCGCATCTTTTGAGACAGTTTCCAGGCCATTCTAAGAGGTTTATCCACCAGGGCGAACTTTCCAAACTTCCAGCAATTATCGTGCGAGATGCCATAGTTCCAGCTCATCCATTTGATCCCGCAGCGCTCATCTATTATCGAGTATTATCATTTAGTTTGCTTATTGTATTCCAGCTAAGATCCTTTTGTCATTTGATCTAGCCGAGTGATTCATTTTTATTCAGCCGCATTCGGCATTGTACTCACAAAGATATCATAATATAAGATATGCAGTCTTTTGTCTCATTTATCATCTGAATAGTCATTTATATGTTGTAACAATGAATTATCTACAATAGATACATCAGATTATCATCGTTTTCCTAGACTAGCCAAGTTAGGAACATTACAGTGGTATCAGAGTTGGTTTTCCTG
>ML779701.1:1135827-1148801 GCA_009831015.1 Picea engelmannii | reverse complement strand
CTGAAGATTGCCGCAAGAAGTGCGTGCAAGGACCCTCTTTGAAGTTGAAGTTGTGTATAAGCTCAGGAGGGATAAGACTTTCGAGCTTGTCAAAGAGAAGCACTGGAAGATTCGTGCCGTGGAGTGTTTAAACAGGCGTTGCATAGTTGCACCGCAGGTGGACAAGTTCCACGGAGGAATACTTGGTCATTCTCAAGGAATTGGCAAAAAGAAGAGATCGACAGTTAGGATCTTGAGGAGAGGATTTGTGAAATCCCGTCAACTGTTGGATCTACCAAAGAAGCAAGGAGGTTACGGCCGCGTTCGGAGTTCAAGCTCGAGGAGTCGTGAGCCGTAAGATCGTTGATCAGTTACCCGTCAGCCGTCGGATCGGGCAAGAGCTACGCGAGGGTTACCATCGAGATTCGAAAGATCAGGAGTCCCGTGGATAGAAGATCGGGACCGTCCATTTGTGGAGACGCGTGGCGGATATCGAGGTGTCGGGAGTCGAGAAATCGGAGTTCATGAGGTCGTGAGAATCGGGACATTAGAAGTCTCGAAACCTCGACGAGTTCAGAACCGTCCATCTGTTGGGACAGGTGGCAGGGATCGAGAGTTCATCGGCATTCCGAAGTTTCAGCAGACAAGAATCCATGACTAGTTGAATCCCGAAACGGCAGAAGGATCACAACCGGAGGATCTCAGGGAGGACACATGTCGTGTGGTCGATTAGATCGGGGATGTGGTCATCGGGGTTCAGGTAAGTGAGTGTTCATAGTGTTGTAAAACCTCGAAATAGCGAGGACAAATCTGAACCGTCCATTCATTTGGGACGTGTGTCAGAGATCTGAAGGGAGTCGGAGTTCGACATTTCGCGAGTCCTATGGACGAGTCGTCCAGGACATCAGAAATCGCGAAACCCCGAGGGTTAACCAGGACCGTCCATCAGGGGAGGACGCGTGGAAGCAATCAGAGCTATCGGGAAAAGTCCCAACAAGGAAGTCATCTATTGGCGTTTGGGTCATCGGGATATCGGGGATCCTAGTGACAAGGTGTTTACGCATTTTGGATTCGCGAACCGCGAAATCCCAACAAGAAGGAAGGTGCCACCGTGCGGCCAGCTGTCAGCACGTCGGAAAGGAGGGAAGCACCATTGTGGGGGCCAGCTGTCAGCAAACCGGAGAGTCGGGATCAAGGAATCAGGAATCCCGTGGGCAAGTGTTTTGCAGCATTTGAAACCCCGTAGCCCCGACGAGGGATAAGACTGCGGTCACGGGGACAACGGTCATATGGGCCAAAGCCTATAGCCAGGAAGGCTAACACGTAAAGGGCGCGTCGAGATTCAAGGAATCGCGAGTCCTGAGGGCATGTGTACTTCGACACTAGAATGCTCGAAACCCCGATGGCAGTTATGATTGCGTTCATATAGAGGAGGTCACGTAGACAAAGGCTTAGCCTGGAGGGCTAACGGGAAATTGAGTGCATCGAGATTTCAAAGCCAGAAACCCCGACGAGAAGGAATATAAGGCTGCGGTCTTGTGGAAAGCGGTCGCGTGGACTAAAGGCTTAGCCAGGAGGGGCTAAGGCAACAAAGGAGCGGATCGAGGATCGGGGATCGGAAAAACAAATTGTTTGAACATTGCAAGTGTCAAAATCCCGATAGGAGGAACCCCGATAACAAAAAGGCCAGCGTTGATTCAGAAGAAAGGGAGACCCAGTGTTTAGTTGTTGTGGGTGGAAAATTTCCCGATAGGGAAATAGGAGAACCTTTCAGTTCTTCGGGCCGAGGAAGGGAGAAAGATCCTGTGAGCGGACGTGCCTAGTGGGCGCGCCTGCGTCAAGTGGTATCAGAGCGTAGAAAAGCTTCTTTGCTTTCTGTAGCAGGGAGAAGGAGAATTCGCCATGCCGCCGAGGAGAAGGGATAGGCAATCACCCGATTCAGAGGAGGAAAGGGAGATGCCCAAAGGTAGGGGTAGGCAAGTGCAGAATCCAGACATGGAGAGAGAAGTGCGTAATCTTCGTGCCAGAATGGAGGACATGGAGACATCACAAAGGCGCAAAGTTGATGCAGGAGATATCAGTGAATCCGAAGATGAAGATGATGTTGGACATGGAGGAGAAGAAATCCCAACGGAAGATGCAATAAGTGAACGCTTACTTAAAGTTGTTGCAAGAATGAGTACAAAGGTAAAAATGGACATTCCAGTTTATGAGGGAAATCTGGATGTGGAAGAGCTTCTAGACTGGATTAGAGCTCTAGACACTTACTTCGACTATGAAGATGTCGAAGAGGACAAGAAAGTCAGGCATGCCGTCACGAGATTAAAAGGACATGCAGCCTTGTGGTGGGATGAACTACAAGCTGACAGGCGTTGCCAAGGCAAGCATAAAATTAAGAGTTGGGACAGGATGATTGCAAAGATGAAGACAAAATTCATTCCCAGGGACTACCAAATTTCTCTGTTCAGGAGGATGCAGAACCTGAGACAGAAGCTGATGACAGTGAAGGAATATACTGAGAAATTTTACAAGTTGAATATCAGGGCAGGTCATCGCAAAAGCAATGACGAAAAAGTGGCCAGGTATATGAATGGCCTGAGATATGAGATTCAGGATGAAATGAGTATGGCAACCATCCGAACGGTAGAGGATGCTTATCAAATGGCTTTGAAGGCAAAGGAGAAGCTGGGTCGAAAGCAGAGTCAAAGAGGCCGAGGCAAAAGTCAGCCTAGAGGCAAAGCAATTGCCCAGGAAAGAACCCAGAAGCCCAGGGACGACTGGAAGAAACCTCAAACTCGGACAGAGAGAGGTGGAAGCTCGAAGCGAGGGCGATATGCTGAACAAGGAGAATGGCATACTGAGCAGAGAGGAGGATATGTTGATAATAATAGGTTTCCTCGTACCAGAGGTAGAGGAAGAGGAAGAGGTGGAGTAATCACATGCTTCACATGTGGAAAAAATGGGCACAAGTCATTCGAGTGTCCAGAGAAAAAGAAAGAGGTTGGAGAGACTCACATCGCCGAGGCACAGAGGCGAGATGTTGAGGCAGAATACACTGAAGGCGGAAGATCGCTGGTGATGCGAAAAGTCCTTTTGACACCAGAGAAAGAAATGGAAAGCTCAGCCCAAAGAAACAGTCTTTTTAGGACTGCTTGCAAGACCAAGGATAGAGTATGCAAGGTCATTGTGGACAGCGGTAGCACTGATAATCTCGTTTCAACCGAGATGGTAGAAAAGCTGGAGCTGGAGACGACTGATCATCCAAGTCCATATAAAGTTTCATGGCTACAAAAGGGACATCAGGTAAATGTCACCAAACAGTGTTTAGTTGAATTTAAGATAGGGAGATATAATGATAAAATTTTATGTGATGTTATTCCTATGGATGTTTGTCATCTATTGTTGGGTAGACCATGGAAATATGATAGAAATGTGATCCATGATGGGAGGATGAACACATACACCCTGGAGAAGAATGGGAGAACCCATATGTTGCATCCAATTGAGGATAAAGAGGTGAAGCCAAAAGTAAGCAATACAGTACTTCTCATGAGTGGGAAGGAACTTCTTACCGAGGTTAAGAAGAAGGAGGATCCGCAATTCTTTGTGGTCAGAAAACCGAGAATTGTTTTGACCAGCACAAGAGTGGATGATTTGCCAGGAGAAGTTCAAGGACTGCTGGAAGAGTTCGCTAATATAGTAGTGGACGAATTACCTCGTTCGTTGCCACCGATGAGAAGTGTGAGTCATCATATTGATCTCATACCAGGAGCCAGTTTGCCAAACAAAGCCGCGTACAGATTGACACCACAGGAGAATGAAGAGGTCAAAAAACAAGTCAAGGAGTTGTTGGACAAAGGTTTGGTCAGGGAAAGCTTGAGTCCATGTGTTGTTCCGACAGTACTCAGTCCAAAGAAAGACGGAGGCTGGAGGATGTGCACTGATTCAAGAGCCATTAACAAGATAACTATCAGGTATAGATTCCCATTGCCAAGAATGGATGATTTGATGGATTGCTTAAGTGGAGCAAAAAATTTTTCAAAGATTGATTTGAAGAGTGGATATCACCAGATTCGTATGAGAGAAGGGGATGAATGGAAAACAGCATTCAAGACAAACGAAGGTTTGTATGAATGGCTTGTTATGCCGTTTGGCTTAACAAATGCGCCAAGTACCTTTATGAGGTTGATGAATGAAGTCCTGAAGGATTTCATCGAAAAATTTGTTATCGTATATCTGGATGATATACTGATTTTCAGTAAAACGGAAGCTGAACATCTGAAGCATTTAGCCATTGTGATGAAGAGATTACAGCAAGAGAAGCTGTTGATAAACATAAAGAAGTCCTCGTTCATGAAGACAGAACTCATTTACTTGGGGTTTGATATTTCGGCAAATGAGTTGAGGATGGATCCAGATAAGGTGGAAGTGATTAAGAATTGGCCATCACCGAGGAACATATTTGAGGTGAGAAGTTTTCATGGATTGGCTAGTTTCTACCGGAAATTCATTAGGAGTTTCAGTGGAATTAGTGCAGCAATGATGGATACAGTAAAGAAAAGACATAAATCTTTTCACTGGACTGAAGAGGCTGAGAAGAGTTTCAATTTGTTGAAACGGAAGATTACGGAACAACCAATTCTGGTGTTACCAGATTTTCAAAAGACATTTCAGGTAAAATGTGATGCAAGCGGGTTTGCAATAGGAGCAGTCTTAAGTCAAGATGACAGACCAATTGCATATTTCAGCGAGAAGCTGAATGAGGCGAAGATGAAGCATTCCACATATGACAAGGAATTTTATGCCATCATCCAGGCATTGAAGAAATGGAGACACTATTTGATTCCGAAGGAATTTGTTTTATATAGTGATAACCATGCGTTGCAGTTTGTGACTCAACAGGAAAAGTTGAATCAAAGGCATGTTAAATGGGTTGAATATATGCAAAATTTCACATTTGTGATAAAACATATTTCTGGTACTACTAACAAAGTTGTTGATGCTTTGAGCAGGAAGTGTTTGTTGTTGCAGGAGTTCAAAGTCAAGACATTGGGTTTTGATGATCTCAAAGACATGTACGCAGATGATCCAGATTTTCAAAAAGCGTATGAAGCAGCTGAGAATCCAGTTCTCAGGGATAGAAGCCAGTGGGTCGAATACATGATCCAGGAAGGGTTGTTGTTTAAGGGCAATCAACTGTGTATTCCGAATTGCTCCATGAGGGAGAATCTGCTGAAGGAAAAACACAGTGGAGGATTGGCCGGACACTTCGGTCATGATAAGACATTCGCGAAGCTGAGCGAGTCATACTTTTGGCCAGGGATGCGAGCAGAGGTCAAGAGGTTTGTAGACAGATGCAGGATTTGCCAGCATTCAAAGGGAAGGAAGCAGAATGTGGGTTTTTATCAACCATTGCCCATACCTAAGAAGCCGTGGGATGAAATTAGCATGGATTTCATATTGGGATTGCCAAGGACACAAAGAGGATTTGATTCGATCTTTGTGGTAGTGGATAGATTTTCCAAGATGGCACATTTTATCCCATGTCAGAAAACCAGTGACGCGACACACATCGCGAATCTGTTTTTCAAAGAAGTCGTTCGACTTCACGGCTTACCAAGGAGTATTGTTTCGGACAGGGATACGAAGTTCTTAGGGCACTTTTGGAGGACATTATGGAAGAAGCTGGGGACTAACTTGTTGTTTAGTTCAGCTTATCATCCTCAGACAGATGGATAGACAGAAGTGGTGAACAGAAGTCTGGGAGACTTGCTGAGGAGCCTGGTGGCGGAGCAGCACAGCAGTTGGGAAAATGTATTGTCGCAGGCAGAGTTTGCTTATAATGACTCAGTGAACAGGTGCACAAGCCAAAGTCCATTCCAGATTGTATATGGCACGCAGCCGAGAGGAGTTTCTGAATTGAGAGATTTGGAACAGACTGCTACTAGGAGCGCTAGTGCAGAAGAATTCGTGGGGGCGATGAAAGAACTTCACAACCAAGTGAAGGAGCGACTGCGGAATTCAAGTCAAGAGTATAAGCGGACAGCAGATCAGCATCGAAGACAACTTCAATTTGAGGTTGGTGACTTGATTCTAGCGCACTTGAGAAAAGAAAGGTTCCTGAGAGGAACATACAATAAATTGAAAATGAAGAAAATCGGACCATGCAAGGTCTTGAAGAAAATGGGAGAGAATGCTTATGAGATTGAATTACCTGATGGAATCGGAATTTCTCCGATATTCAATGTCTCAGATTTATACCCATATAAACTTGAGGAGACTGGAGCAGAAGGTGAACAACCAGAGGTTCAGTGGCAAAAGCAGATGCCAGTTGCAGAGAAGCCACAGATGGAGCAGATACTAGATAAACGAGTGGGTAAGAAGACCAGAAGGAAAGAATACTTTGAATATTTGGTCAAGTGGAAGGGTCATCCAGTTGAAGATGCCAGCTGGGAGACTGAAGCAGAGATTCTGAAGCATGGATAGACCGTGCAGGAGCTCATGGACACGAGCCCATGAAAGTTTTCAAGCGAGGGAGTATGATGCAGGAGCATCTCTCACATCAAGCGAGCCAGCGCGGAATGCAAAAGACAGTTGGAAGGCGTCCAGCACAAATTTTTGAAATTTCCCTTGAAGTTGATGTGCCAAATATAAATGAGATCATTTAATGAAGGCACCTTGGTATAATGTAATCAGACCTTGAGCGCCCCACTCTCGTCTGAAGTAGATGGAGGCATTTATAGTAGTAAATGTAAGCAGGTAGAATTTAATTCTAGATTAGACTGTTTGAGAGCGCAAGAGGGAAACGGGATATAGACACCCTCATTGTGCATTGTAACATTTTTTTTAGGAATAGTTAGAAGAATCCAGAACATAGAGAAGAGAAGCAGAGAGTTGTGCAGAAACACCCATGTATAGTTATTTGGATTAATAGAAGAGTTTAATTCAAATTCATGGAGTTGTGTTTGTTTTCTATGTATGTATGTTGAATGCTATGCTCATGAGTATTTACTTCCTGTTATGCATTTGCTATTATGCTGTGTATATAATTTCATGTGTTGAGATTGAAGTCTAAGAGGAAGTGGAATGAGTTTCAATTGTTTCTCTATCTGAGCAAGGATTCCTGCAAGGAGTGCAGTTGAAGTCGTCCGCAAGGAGTGCGTTGACAGAAGGCTCAGATAGTTTAACTCTTGTTCTCGTTCACCCAAAAGTGAAATTGGGTTATAGGAGCCGTGCAAGGAGTGCGCAGGCCAAGTGAAGACTCAAAATTGTGAATCTGAGTGAAGTATTGAAGGACTGCTGCTGCAGGTGTGCAGAGAGTCAAGGAGTTCTCAGGTATTTTGAAATATCTGAAGATTGCCGCAAGAAGTGCGTGCAAGGACCCTCTTTGAAGTTGAAGTTGTGTATAAGCTCAGGAGGGATAAGACTTTCGAGCTTGTCGAAGAGAAGCACTGGAAGATTCGTGCCGTGGAGTGTTTAAACAGGCGTTGCATAGTTGCACCACAGGTGGACAAGTTCCACGGAGGAATACTTGGTCATTCTCAAGGAATTGGCAAAAAGAAGAGATCGACGTTTAGGATCTTGAGGAGAGGATTTGTGAAATCCCGTCAACCATTGGATCTACCAAAGAAGCAAGGAGGTTACGACCGCGTTCGGAGTTCAAGCTCAAGGAGTCGTGAGCCGTAAGATCGTTGATCAGTTACCCATCAGCCGTCGGATCGAGCAGGAGCTGCGCGATGGTTACCATCGGGATTCGAAAGATCAGGAGTCCCGTGGATAGAAGATCGGGACCGTCCATTTGTGGAGACGCGTGGCGGATATCGAGGTGTCGAGAGTCAGGAAATCGGAGTTCCTGAGGTCGTGAGAATCGGGACATTATAAGTCTCGAAACCCCAACGAGTTCAGAGCCGTCCATCTGTTGGGACAGGTGGCAGGGATCGAGAGTTCATCGGCATTCTGGAGTTTCAGCAGACAAGAATCCGTGACTAGTTGAATCCCGAAACGGCGGAAGGATCACAATCGGAGGATCTCAGGGAGGACATGTGTCGTGTGGTCGATTAGATCGGGGATGTGGTCATCGGGGTTCAGGTAAGTGAGTGTTCATAGTCTTGTAAAACCTCGAAATAGCGAGGACAAATCTGAACCGTCCATTCATTTGGGACGTGTGTCAGAGATCTGAAGGGAGTCGGAGTTCGGCATTTCGCGAGTCCTAGGGACGAGTCATCCAGGACATCAGAAATCGCGAAACCCCGAGGGTTAACCAAGACCGTCCATCAGGGGAGGACGCGTGGAAGCAATCAAAGCTATCGGGAAAAGTCCCAACAAGGAAGTCATCTATTGGCGTTTGGGTAATCGGGATATCGGGGATCCTGGTGACAAGGTGTTTACGCATTTTGGATTCGCGAACCGCGAAACCCCGACAAGGAGGAAGGTGCCACCGTGCGGCCAGCTGTCAGCACGTCAGAAAGGAGGGAAGCACCATTGTGGGGGCCAGCGGTCAACAAACCGGAGAGTCGGGATTCGAGGAATCGGAAATCCCGTGGGAAAGTGTTTTGCAGCATTTGAAACCCCGTAGCCCCGACGAGGGATAAGACTGCGGTCACGGGGACAACGGTCATATGGGCCAAAGCCTATAGCCAGGAAGGCTAACGCGTACAGGGCATGTCGGGATTCGAGGAATCGTGAGTCCTGAGGGCATGTTTACTTCGACACTAGAATGCTCGAAACCCCGATGGGAGTTATGACTGCGGTCATATAGAGGAGGTCACGTAGACAAAGGCTTAGCCTGGAGGGCTAACGGGAAATTGAGTGCATCGGGATTTCAAAGCCAGAAACCCCGACGAGAAGGAATATAAGGCCGCGGTCTTGTGGAAAGCAGTCGCGTGGACTAAAGGCTTAGCCAGGAGGGGCTAAGGCAACAAAGGAGCGGATCGAGGATCGGGGATCGGAAAAACAAATTGTTTGAACATTGCAAGTGTCAAAATCCCGATAGGAGGAACCCCGATAACAAAAAGGCCAGCGTTGATTCAGAAGAAAGGGAGATCCAGTGTTTAGTTGTTGTGGGTGGAAAATTTCCCGATAGGGAAATAGGAGAACCTTTCAGTTCTTCGGGCCGAGGAAGGGAGAAAGATCCTGTGAGCGGACGTGCCTAGCGGGCGCGCCTGCATCAAGGATGGAGTGATCTATATTAATTAGACGTGTAATGTCCTCTTCCCATTGACACAAGAGCTCAGGGACGTAGTAGTCTAGCTACCCCTCTAGACTATAGTCCAAGATAAGCAAGGGGAAGGAAATGTGGTTTTTGTCACTTAAGCGATCTAAGGTTATATTATTAAAGTGACTTGGGTAAAAGACTAAGGAAAATTAAATTAAAACCTTAGCAAATGGAGAAAGCAACTCAATGGCAAATGAGAAAAGGAGGTATAAAAGAATGAGAAGGGCACTTTGCATTCTTGAGCTAGACAGCTTACGTTTTGAGGGTTTTGAGTAAACAAACCCTAGCAACTAGCAAGGAGGTGAAAGATTCCTCTGTTCTTGGTTCAAGCTTGGCCAAGGAGGTGAAAGATCCTTCCCTCACCATTCTAATCCAATCACAGGTATTCAGCAAATAACACTTGGAGTTGGTGCACAGATCTGAAGGGTTTCCAGCAGTAGGTCGCATCCTTGGAAGAGAAAAGGTTCAATCTGCTTGGAGGAGTCTAGATCTGCAGTTTTATATCATTGGAGGTTCATCTCTAGGGTCATAGCACCATTTTGCAGCATTGATACCAAGAGTACCTCACTTGGATTATTTTATTTGGCTCAGAAGGAATTTTTTAAGGAGAGCGCAACTCCCATTGAGGATACTCACAGATCTGAGGGAAACCTTGGGGGGTTTTACTCCAACTTGCTTCATTCCTACTCTAGAGCCCCTGATCTACAATTTGAGGGTGTTTTGGCATCATTTGGAGGTCATTTACTAGGAGGCTGAAATATTGAGCATTTCCAGCCAGTCAGGACCGTACCAGTTCCAGATCCAGCCTTCCAGAGCCGTACTATCTCCAGATTTGGTTATTCAGGGTCGTACCAATAGGGATCTGAAGGAATCTATTCAAGAAGGGAAATAAATTAATCTTATAATCAGCTATATTCAGTGGAGGAAGACCTAGGGTCTCTATATCTTCTATATTGTACCAGATCTGCAGATCTATGTATGAAGATCACTTATTCTATTTAAATAAAGGTCAGATCTGAAGCTTGTTATCTCTGTTTATGTGTTTACTTCATTATCATGTGTTCCATACTTGTTATGATGTCTTCTATGCAATAAACTCAGCAAAAATACTTCAACACATCTTTATGTAGTAGTAATCTGCAAAACAAAACACAAAACATCAAACAGAAACCCTAGTTCTTGGCCGAAAATTGGTTGGGAACATTACAATGGTATCAGAGCGAATTTCCTTCACCAGCGTGTGCAAAGTAACAACATGACTAGAAGAAGAGGTCGTGGGGGGCAGCCCGTGACAGGTAATCCAGAAGAGGAAGAACAGGAAGGCAGCATGAGAGAGACACATGAGACAGAAAACGCTACATATGAAGAGACTGAAATTCTGGCAGATAAAGTAGCCCATACAATGAAAGAGATACTTCAAAGCAATCAAGAAAGCATGCAGCATACTCTCGCCGAAATGTAGAACCACTTATCATTGGGACAGTCTGAGATCCACTTATCTCTTACCAGATTTCAAAGGGGACAAGATAGAATGATAACAATGTTGGAAGAACTGAATAAACATCAGGGAATCCTTTCTCAGTTTTTGATGTAGCAGAGGCATGGCAAAGACCCACCCCTGTATGGTGGAAATCATGAAGCTAGTGGATCTCGTGGAGGCAATGGGAATCATGAAGAATCTATACACAGAGGTCAAATGGAGGAGCATCGCTCCAATGAGGGAGAGTCGATTCCTTCCCATACACTCAGCAGAACCACCCCTAGACCATACATGCCTACCTTCCTAAACACACAAAGAAGGGAAGCTAATGCATCGGATTCAAAAAGCCTAGGAGAAGAATGGAAAACAACAGAGAGGGAATACAATACTATGAGTGTAGGATTTAGGAGATAGGTCTCTATGGGAGAGTACTTCCACTTGAAGATATGAATGAACTTGGACGAAAAGCCGAGAAAATGGAGCCACCCACTTTTGATGGATCAGATCATCTTTCGGTTACGACATGGGTACAAAAGATGGATGCGTACCTCCAATTGAACCCTATGGAGGAAAGGGAAGCTATCAAATTTGCAACTATGTATCTGATGGGAAAGGCACATTAATGGTGGTTTCGTGGAATAACCACCTTGGGTCATGGACGCATCACCTCTTACCAAGAATTCACTCAAAGGCTTATTGACAGGTTTGACAAGGGAGACCCATATCATCATTTCAGGGAGCTTACACAGCTTAAACAGACAAGTTCAGCTGAGGCCTTTATTGAAGAGTTTCAAAGAGTATCAGTTATGGTTCTGAATGTGGCAGAATCAAGGTTACTTATGTTGTTCATAGAAGGACTGACAAAACCAGTGAAAGGATGGGTTAAGGCCTTCAAGCCCATAACCTTACAGGATGCCATTGAATGCACCAAGGATTTAGTGGGGGCAGCCAACAAAAACAGGTTCACACCTAAGCCACCCATGGTTCAGAGAGGCCGTCACACTAGACTAGTGGACAGAGGAAAAGGGAAATTAGATGAGGCTACAAGAAGAGATCTAAGAAGTAAGCAACAATGTTACACTTGCAGGGATCTGTGGTAGCCAAGACATAGATGTTTAGGCAAGGGGAAAATACACTATGTTGAGGTAGTATATGACAGTGAGGAGGAGGCAGATGATGAAGATGATGGGGCTATCCATACTATGCAGACAAACTTGAAAGAGGAAAAGGAAGCACTATTGGATCATGAAACACCAGATAAAGGCCATAAAAAGATCGCCATTGCTTCTATGAGTGGGATACCGAAATTCAACACCTTTAGAATAAAAGGAGTGGTTCAGGGGTAAAGGGAAACTAGGTTGATAGATGGAGGAGCCTCCCACAACTTTATTGATATAGCCATGGTAGAAAGAAGACATCTACCCACAGTGGAATTTGAAGGATTCTTGGTTGAAGTAGAAGGGGGTCGTACCATAGCTTATGACAGGTACATTCCACAAATGAACTTGACTCTAGGCCGATACACCTTAACACAGGACTTCTATGTGGTAAACATTCTTGGCACCAATATCATCTTAGGGGTGCAGTGGCTCAGCACTTTGGGGCCTATCACAACCAACTATAAAACGATGGAGATGTCCTTCAACACAGATGAAGGGAGGAGAGTTACACTTAAAGGAATGACAGGGGATTCTCCAAGAATAATGACAACAAAAAAGATGCCTGCCATATTCAGGCAAGAGGAGATAGCCTACGCAGTTGAATGCTTTATTTTGGATACTAAAGGAGAGCCCCACAAACCATACCCTCCAGATATACTGTAATGATCCCAAGCCAAATTCTTTCTTGGAATCACTAACTACTACTAATTTATTGAGTTATCAAGTGCATACAAGATTCATCAACACATGGAGATCACAATATATTCAAGATGTAGAAGCACAAGCAAAGATCTGACCTTTTTATTATGAGCAATGTAAGATCAATACAATAGATGGCCGATCTGGCATAAACCTCAGATGGTCGTACAAGCAATAGATATGAGCTGCTACAAAATGCTCCCGCTAATACAAAATAATGCCTCCAAAGGCTGAATAAGAAATGAAGATCAATACAAGCAGATCTGGATGCCAAACTCTCCAGCTGAAGAATGCCACGTTCCAATAGAAGGCTGAAACCCTCAATAACTCGGCCCTGCTACCAAAAGTGTCCAATCACCCTAAGAAATATGCCAATTGATAGATCGGGTGATGGTAAGAATAACCCAGGTGCCTGAATCTCCAAGATCCCTCTCAATCTCCG
>ML779701.1:1108824-1123168 GCA_009831015.1 Picea engelmannii | reverse complement strand
TTCCTATGATGAGTGAGACACATTTTTCATCTTCTCAGTCACCTATGCTAGCCACGACACATGAGGATATCAGTGGCATTCCTGATATGGTAGAAGAGCCTTGTGTGGGGATTGTACACAAGGGACATATGGATCTGCAGACCAGGGCTTGGAGTTAGTTGACCTTACACATACCTATTAGTATGAGGAGAGTGAGTCACCACTCTTGGAGATTCCACTGAGGGATCGGGTTGTGGAGACCGACAGCTTGTTGGAACACTTACTCCCAGGATCAATCTACAGTGATGAGGATGCACTCCTTATTGGATGGAATGACCATAACACGTGTTTGGACACAACTGTATGGGATCCAGGCGCAGATGATATTAGTAGGGTGAGTGCACAGGAGGATACAGCTATACATACAGGATACAGTGCGATTCATATGGGGATCGTCATTGGTGATGGCGTGCAGTGGCATACAAGAGGACTCAGTAGCACAGGGGGCAGTGGGCAGTTTAGTGCCTTATATTTTGAGTGTGTTGTTGGGGATTCCATTGTTGACACTAGCAGTGAGAGTCATGAGGTAGCACCTCCGCAGGATTGTGACCAGGAGTCACGACACTTGGCAGGACAGTTGAGAGACACTGAGGACATGATCATGGCAGTCACTAGATGCATTAATGATACACATGCATTGGTGGCAGGTTATTGTTGGAGGGCCTCGATGGCACATGATAGTTCAAATGGGGGACTTGTCATTGATGACTTCCATACACTCAAGGAGAGAGTGATTGTGATGAGGGCCAACTACCAGCAGTTGTTGAGGGATAGGGATTACCTATTGGAGGTTGGCGAGATGTATCACAGGGCACTGAGGGAGCAAGAAGTTGAGGTGGACCGACTCACTCATGAGTTGGTGAGCACACGAAGATTCTTGGAAGGCACACAGACATCCCTTCAGGAATCAGAGGAGCTCCTTGAGGAAATTAGACAGAGATCCGCTACATCTATTTCAACAGAGAGGCAGATATATCCCTCAGCCACATTGCGAGAGGATGTTGGTGGTTTAGCAGTGGAGCCCCAGTTGAGGGAGGAGAATGAGGAGTACCCAAGATCACTGATGAGTATGGAGAGATATGATCCAGAGATACATGAGGATGTCCATAGGTCACAGGGACCACCCTTCACGAGGGGTGTTGAGACAGTTGGGCACACACATACAGATGGGGATTCCAAAGCCAGGGGCAGTTATGAGGACACTTCCATTTGTGTTCGAGGATTGGTTGACCTTCATGTAGAGGATGACCCCGTAGTACACCCAAGATCCATGATGTTGCAAGTGTATACAGGAGATCACTAAAGTAGTATACAGGAGATCAGTGTATACATGTGCATGCTAAGGTAGTACGCATGCATGCCAAGTCAAGGGTGAGTTGTAACTGAAGTCTCAAGTCTAGTTCTATTTTCAAACTAAAGTGTGAGGTTGAGTTATGTCAAGCATGCCTTCTACCTCTAATTCGAGTCCTCTCCTCTTCTCCTATTCATTCCTTTATAAGCAGAGGTCGACCCCTATCTTCTACACAATGGTTATGCAGGGTAAGGGTGAATATAGAGACAACATATAGAGGCGCATATCCGTTGTAGAGGCAGCATATAGAGGCAGCTAACAGTGTTGTAGATGTAGCATATAGAGGCAGCAAATTGAGGCGCATATCTGTGTTGTAGTAATATCATAATAGAGGCACACATCAGCATATAGAGGCAACCCAATAGAGGTGCATATCAGTGTTGTAGATCAGCATTCAGAGATAGTATACCAGTGTTGTAGATCAGCATACAGAGACAACATATCAGTGTTGTAGATCAGCATACAGAGACAGCATATCACTGATGTAGATCAGCATTCAGAGACAGTATATCAGAGGTGTAGATCAGCATATAGAGGTAGCAAATTAGAGGCATGTATCAGTCAACTAGAGGCAGCATTACAAATGCAAATTAGAGGCTTGCTTCAGTCAATTAGAGGCAGCTTCATCAACCCATATCAGAATTGATATATCTCAGTCTTTGAAAGCAACTCAGATACGTCTATATCAGCAAGGTCTCTTAGTTCTCTTTCAAGTCAGAGTCAACTTGGCAAGCTCTTTAAGAGCAGAGTATTCATGGTGGATATTTGTAAGTTATCTTACATTATTAATGCAATAAAGGAATATCGTTTGTTGGGGTTTATCTCCCTGTATAGGGTTTCCCAAGGGTATATGAGTTGTTGATGTGCATGCTTACGTATCTACATGGTTATTGCTATTCAGTTATGATCATATATTGTTGAAATGTATTAAGCTGGAATCAAAGTGTTGAAGAATTTAAAGAAATAATCCGCATAAGAAATAAGCTCAAAATTTAACATGGTATCAGAGCTTTGGGTGTGTTAAGCTTGTTGAAGTGGAGCAGCAGGTGCACACAGATCCAAGCAAGCTTGATTAAGTTTCCAGTGTGAGGTCCATGGCATCCTCCATTTCAGTCAGGGCTGAGGATAGGCTCGAAGGAGTTGCCAACTTCAATGTGTGGAAGCTCCGGATAACAAATATTTTGCAGGAGCATGATCTTGAGCAGTATGTGACCACAATGGTGGAGGAACCCACTACTAATGCAGGAAGAGCGGCTTTTAGGAAAAGTCAAGCAAAGGCTAAGAGAATCATCTTTGACTCGGTCAAAGACAGTATAATGCCAGCGATGACTTCGTTAATGACTGCAAGGACTGTATGGATACCTTGGTGAATCTGTATGAGAAACAGGCTTCAAGTCAAAAGAGGACACTTAAGCATAAACTTAAGCATTTGAAGATGGAGAAAGGTGAATCAGTAGCATCTTTTTGTTCCAGGATAGCCCAGATCAGAGATCATCTTTTGGTCACAAGGGTCGCAGTGGACGATGATGATTTAGTGCAGGTCATATTCGATGGCCTTCCTTCTTCATGGGAGACCTTCTTATCCAGTGTAAGTGGCAGAGAGATTCAGCCCACGTTTGAGAGGTTATGGCATGATTGCCTCCAGGAGGAGAGTCGCACTGCTACCAGGAGCGAACCAACCAAAGAAGAGCATTCAGCATTAACATCAAGATTCAACGGAAAGAAGAAAGTCACTTTCCAGAAAGGCTCCCAGAGGAAGTCAAACACCAAAGGTATGTTCAAAGGCAAAAGTATTGATACATCTAAGATTAAATGCCTTAGTTGCAATAAGATGGGTCATTTTGCTAGAGACTGTTGGTTTAGGAAGAAAAATCCAAGGAAAGGGAAACATCATGCCTCAACTGTTGAGGATGATGAATCCAAAAGAAAACAGAAAGAATATTACTTGGTTTCTGCTTTATCCAGTACAATTATCATAGGGCCAAAAACTTGGTTAGTAGACAGTGATGCATCAAAGCACATGACAGGGTACAAGGAGATCCTCTCAAATTTCAAGACAAAATCTTTTGCAGAGCAGGTTAAGCTTGGGGATGACAAATGTTACAAGATAGTGGGAGTAGGCTCTATCTCCTTCAAATTGGAATCTAGGGCTAGACTTCATGTTAATGAAGTATTATATGTTCCAGGGTTGAAGAAGAATCTTCTATCAGTTGCAACCCTTGAGGACAAGGGATATTGGGTGATCTTCAAGGACAGGAAGGCACTGTTGTGGGCTAAAGGTAGCCACTTGAGTACTACAAAACCCATCGGGACTCACAGAGGAGGACTATACATCGTGACAGGACAATCAGTTCAGGCATTGTCTCATGATGCAACTAGCTCCAGCGAATTGTAGCACATAAGACTTGGACATCTTCATTACAAAGCACTTCCAGATCTGCAGAACATGGTATGTGGCATGCCCTCTATTTCTCTTAGGAAAAATGAAATTTGTAAAGGATGCATGCTAGGTAAAAATATAAAGAAAGAGTTTCCTAGTAGTGACAACAGAGCTCAGGGTATATAAGATCTTGTTCATTATGATGTATGTGGTCCCATGTCATCTCTCTCACTTAGTGGTTGTTTGTATTATGTCATTTTTATTGATGATTACTCAAGAAAATGTTGGATATATTTCCTTAAAGCTAAAAGTGACACATTTGATAAATTCAAAGAGTATAAAGCCTTTATTGAAAAGCAAACAGGGAATCACATCAGAACCCTTAGAACAGAAAATGGAGGAGGGTTTGAATCTCTCCAGTTTAAGGATTTCTGCAAGTCAGCATGGATCAAGAGACAGTTGACATTGCCATATAACCCTCAGCAAAATGGAGTTGCTGAGAGGAAAAACAAGACAATTTGTGAGGCAACGAAGGCCATGATGTTTGACCAGGATCTGCCAAATTCTTTATGGGCAGAAGCTACCTCCACTGCCGTGTATATTCAAAGCAGGTGTCCACATGCTATCTTGAAGAACAAGACTTCTAAAGAGGTCTTCTCAGGGATCAAACCTGAAGTAGGGAATCTAAGGATATTTGAGTGTCCAGTATATATTCATGTCCCTAAGGAAAAGAGGACAAAGATGGAACCCTCAAGCAAGAAAGGGCTTTTTGTGGGGTACAGTGAGAACTCCAAGGCTTACAGGATATATGTATCAGGTCAGAGACAGATAGAGGTAAGCAGAGATGTGACTTTCCATGAGGAAGCCGCATTCAAGAAATCCAGAGAGCTTCAGCAGGAATCAGAAGCAGTTCAACCAGCTTCACCCTCTTCTGAAAATGAAGAGTCAGATGATCAAAGGGAGGAACCTCATGAAGGACCAAGTGATGAGCCCCTAGAACCTGCTGAAGAGTTAGAAAGAACTCTTGAAGAACCTCCAGCCAAAAGGAAGCCAGGGTGGCTTAAAGAAACAATGCAGGAAGCAGAAAGGATAGTTTCTCCCAAAGGAACTTTCAGGGAAAGTAAGAGGCCTCACAGGTTTGGGGGCTATGTTGCACTGATGAGCAGCATCAGTGATGCCGAACCTTCTTCATTTGAAGAAGCAGATAAATTACAAGTATGGAAGGATGCCATGCTTGAGGAATACAGGTCTATTCTAAAGAACAATGTCCGAGACATTGTGTCGAGGCCAAAGTACAAATCAGTGGTCTCTTCCAAATAGATATATAAGATCAAACATGCAGTTGATGAGAGTGTAGAAAAGTTCAAAGCAAGATTTGTAGCCAAAGGCTTCACTCAGAAAGAAGGAATCGACTACGAAGAGACTTTTGCCCCCGTAGCCAAGTATACCTCCATTCGAACTATTATTGCATTGGCTTCAATTCTTGGTTGGAAGCTACATCAGACGGATGTAAAAACAACATTCTTGAATGAAAAAATTGAACATGAGTTCTTTGTGGAACAACCAGATGGTTTCATACTGCATAACAAAGGCACTCATGTATGCAAGCTAAGGAAGGCCTTGTATGGTCTTAAGCAAGCTCCCAGAGTTTGGTATGACAAGATTGATGGCTTTCTTAAAAACCTGGGCTTTCAGAAAAGTGACGTTAATGCAAATTTGTACTTCAAGGTAAGAGGTAACCAACCTGTTATGCTAATCCTGTATGTTGATGATCTCTTTCTAACAGGAGATGAAGGGTTAATAGCCTAGTGTAAAAGGGAGCTAATCTCAGTATTTGAGATGAAAGACTTAGGCTTGATGCATTACTTCCTAAGATTGGAAGTGTGGCAAAGACAGGGCGAGATATTTCTGGCACAAGGAAAATACACAGTGGATGTACTAAAGAGGTTTGGTATGATGGATTGCAAATCCATGTCTACTCCGATGGTTACCAACCTGAGGAAGCTGCATGATTCTGATACAGGTTCAAATTTGATGGATCCCACCATGTATAGGCAGCTGATTGGATCATTGATGTACATGATCCACACCAGGCCAGATATATGCTATGTTTTGATTGCAATGAGTCAGTTCATGATTGAACCGAGACAGAGACACTGGGTGGCAGCAAAGCACATCTTGAGATATCTCAGAGGGACCATTACCTATGGTCTAAGATCTAAGTTGCACGAAACGGTGAAACGTTTGGAAGTTTCTAAAACTGGTACGGCAAGAAACACGACCCTCCGAAAATGGAAACGTCGGGGGAAACGTCATCTATATATATATATATATATATATATATATATATATATATATAACACGTTATCTTGCAAGAAAAACATAATGACAGACATAAAAGATATAAAAAATCCTAAACCCTAAACGAATAAAAAACATGTACGAAATCTTTCTTAAAAATGGAAAAAACAACAAATTTGGTGAGTTTTTTTGGGGGGGGCGTGGCCTACTTAGACACTCGTACGGGCCCACAAACAACCAAAACAGTGCCGAAATGTCGTCCGTACAGGTCAAAACTCGACCGAAACGCCATTGTATGTACTATACGATGTTTCGTACTCGCAAAACGCCATACGGTACGACAGACGGGGTTTCGACCGGGTTTCGTACCCGTTTCGGAGTTTTGTCGAGTTTCTGGTATCGAGACAGCACCTAGATGGAAGTTTCCTGCAACTTAGTCTGAGATATACATCCAGTGGTGGTTTATTTTTGCACGGGTATGCAGATGCTGACTAGGCAGGAAGGCCAGTGGATCGGAAGAGTACTTTCAGATACTACTTCAGTTTAGGATCCGCTATGATCTCTTGGTCAAGCAGGAAACAGGGGTCCATTGCACAAAGTACAGCAGAGGCTGAGTACATTGCAACAAGTGATGCTAGCAAGGAAGCAGTATGGCTCAGAAAATTGGTTTCTAGGTTGTTTGGTGACAAGCTCGAGACGACAGTGGTTCACTGTGATAATCAAAGTTGCATAAAACTAACAGAGAACCCGGTATTTCACGACAGGTCAAAACATATTGACATGAAGTACCACTACATCTGAGACTTAGTCCAGAGAAAAACTGTAAAGTTACAGTACATAGCCACGAGCGAGCAAGTAGTTGATATCTTGACCAAGCCTCTAACCTCGAGACAGTTTGTGCAGATGAGAGGCAAGCTTGGTGTGGCTGAGAATGACTCCCTCGCTGAGAGGGACTGTTAAATTTGGCAGCATCGACGATCATTCTCCAATGAGAGGCCATATGTGCCACCCTGAGGCTAGCCAGGGAGATTTGGAGAATCAACCGGTCTTGTGAGGTATTGACAAAAGCCAAGGGGGAACATACAACCTCTGTGAGTCAAACCAAAAGTCAGGACGAACGAGATGCTATGTAAGTCTAATGAAAAAGTCAGGGGGAACGTGCAACCTCTGTGAGCATAGATAGTCTAGTGCAAAAGTCAAGGGGAACGTACAACCTCTGTGAGCATAGACAAACTAGTGCAAAAGTCAGGGGGAACGTACAACCTCTGTGAGCCTAGTCAAGCCTTGTGAGCCATGAGCAAAAGTCAAGGCATCTAGCAAAAGTTAGGTTGAATATAAAATTCCTATGAGCTAAAAACAAACGATATTCCTAATATTGCAAATGATATAAATGTATTGATCTAGTGTGTTGGCACATGTAACATTATTCACCATGAAGAGAAATTCGAATTGCCTTGTAAAGAGTCGAGTTGTAGAAGTCAAAGTTGCATGTCTAAGTCGAAGTCAAAGTTGCATGTCTAAGTCAAAGACAAAGTGTGTCAAGTTTGTCGCATGTCGCATGTTGCATGTTGCATACATGACATGCATTGCATGCATGTCTAGTTGCATGTTGCATGCATGCATGACATGTGCATGCTAAGGTAGTACACATGCATGCCAAGTCAAGGGTGAGTTGTAACTAAAGTCTCAAGTCTATTTCTGTTTTCGAACTAAAGTGTGAAGCTGAGTTATGTCAAGCATGCCTTCTACCTCTAATTCGAGTCATCTCCTCTTCTCCTATCCATTCCTTTATAAGCAGAGGTCGACCCCTCTCTTCTACACAATGGTTATGCAGGGTAAGGGTGAATATAGAGACAGCATATAGAGGTGCATATCAGTTATAGAGGCAACTAGCAGTGTTGTAGATGCAACATATAGAGGCAGCAAATTGAGGCGCATATCTGTGTTGTAGTAACAGCATAATAGAGGCACACATCTACATATTGAGGCAGCATATAGAGGCAACCCAATAGAGGCACATATCAGTGTTGTAGATCAGCATTCAGAGATAGTATACCAATGTTGTAGATCAGCGTACAGAGACAACATATCAGTATTGTAGATCAGCACAGAGACAGCATATCAATTATGTAGATCAACATTCAGAACAATATATCAGAGGTGTAGATCGGCATATAGAGGCAGCAAATTAGAGGCATGTATCAGTCAACTAGAGGCAGCATTACAAGTGCAAATTAGAGGCTCGCTTCAGTCAATTAGAGGCAACTTCATCAACCCATATCAAAGCTAATATATCTCAGTCTTTAAAAGCAACTCGGATATGTCTATATCAGAAGGGTCTCTTAGTTCTCTTTCAGGTCAGAGTCAACTTGGCAAGCTCTTTAAGAGCAGAGTATTCATGGTGGATATTTGTAAGTGATCTTACGTTATTAATGCAAAAAAGGAATATCGTTTGCTGGGGTTTTCTCCCTATACAGGGTTTCCCCAGGGTATATGTGTTGTTGATGTGCATGCTTACGTATCTACATGGTTATTGCTATTCAGTTATGATCCTATATTGTTGAAATGTATTAAGCTAGAATCAAAGTGTTGAAGAATTTAAAGAAATAATCTGCATAAGAAATCAAGCTCAAAATTTAACACTATTGGAATAACCTCTCTTAAGTTTGGGGTGTTTCCCAGGTGGGATCTAATCCAAGTCATGTAAGTGTATGAGGTTGCATGGGGTGCATGTAATAACAAGGAAATGTAAAGTCTTACCTATGGGTGCCTTTGTAGAGGGAAAGTTGCACCTTGTCATAAATGCAATTGTTTCCTAGCCCATTCATTGATTTTTATTCTTAGCTTGATTTCTTTTAATCTTTTGCCTTTGTGCTTCAAAGGAATAGTTGAGGACCACTATCCTGGCTTGATGACCAGAAGTGACAACATTATCCACAAACATTTCACGGAAATGAGAAGGTTGGCTCGTGATGAGACCCCCTTTCTCTTGGCTATGCCACCAAGAGTCACTACCCTAGTTTGGTGACTAGATAAGTGGTAGTGTCATATCGCTACATGCCCATGGTCATAATAGGTCGGCTCGTAATGAGACCTCCTATCCATCAACTAGTACCTTGAGTGTTTATGTATCTTATGGGTCCCCTTTTCTTACTGAGAAGTTTTTCACGGCTTTCTCAAGGATCCCTAGGCGAAGCATCTCAAAGGTTTCAACATTGGCTTTTAACTCTTGCCAGCTACTTTTACCCTCTGGGCCTTTAGCCCCTTCTTCTCACAAGGTAAGGTACAACCCTTCCTAGCGTAGCCAATCTCAATGCCCAAACAAGGATAGGGGGATGGAAAGAATATGGAAAGTGGTAAATATGGAGGGAACGGACGATGAATTTTCACAGACCCACCCAGTAGCAACCCATCCTAATAAAGGGAAACCAACTTACTAGGACACCGTGTTACCCTTCCAGGTATAAACGAGGCAAAAAGCATAATTTCCAAGCAAACCTCTTGAAATGAAGAAGGATCCAATACAACATATTCAAGTACTTCAAAAATTAGAGTGATACATACCATGATACCCGGACTCATTACCTCATGGAGCAAGACCCACAGCTACTTCAGAACCAGGCTGGTGGGATGGATATTGTTGTTGGTGATGAATGGACTGCACTGAAGAAAAGAGGGGCCCTCTGAGGCCATGCTCAAGTCGTCTGGCTCTCGGTACTCCATGTCTAGAACCTGTGGGCCTCGAGACGTGATCTCCTTAGTTATCCCTAGGCTAGGGGATAACATCTGGGTCCAACTCGGGGACATGTGCTCACCGTAGAGCGCATGAGAACCTCAGCATCTCTAGTATGACCTATGCCTACTAAATCTCAACAAAGGATATTAGTAATCCCTAGGGTGGTGATATCACCCCTTGTTCATATATGATATAATAAACAAATAAAGAGCATCTATAATCTAGCATATGATCATGAGCATACATATATACACAATGAAACAAGATAATATGAAAAATGAAACTACAACTATGCTAACATGATATGCAATGGTATGTACAATGGATGCAAATGCCTACCTATCCTAACTCACCTGTACTTACTTGTCAAATGCTAGGTATAAGCATACAACCAGTACAACCACGCTATCAATGTATCATAACACCTGCCTTTTTGCTTCATCATAAACCAAAACAATGACAAGTTAAGCACAAGATAAACATGAGTTAGAGCATGCATTATATCATAGGAAGTCGTAAAGTCTAGCTCATGGAGGCAGGAGGGAGGGACAAAATCATGCCAAGTCACCCTTCCAAAAAAGTGATCAATACATTTCAGAAAAGGATCGTGAGAGGACAAGGACTCAAAGGGGTGGCTCAAAGAGTTTGAGGGTTGACTACCCTGGACGTCATCACTCCCTGGGGTCTGAGAAGGGATTAACAAGAACTTAGAGGGCAACTGACAACTTCTTAGGGGAAAGTTTAAAGATTGAGATAATAAACTTCTTAAGGCATTCAACCTCCCCTTGAATTCTAACGAAAAGTTTTGCCCGAAAGAAAACTTGAAACAAGAGACATGTTCCCCAACTGCATCCTTAGTGACATAACGAAGTAAAGCAATCGGAGGGAGTTGGACAACCTTGTCACAAGTATCCTGCTTCAGGCAAGCAACGTCCTCACCTTTATCAAAATTTGAGAACAACGGAGGTTGATAATCTTCTTCATAGAATAAATCCAAGTGATCAAAGGGATACTCATCAAAATCCTCAAGGTATGACCGAAAATCATTAGGAGAACTTTGCACTCGGTCATCCTTGGGTGCTTGGGAAACTTCTGTAATTATATCATCGTCTTGTTTCCAAACATCAAAATTATTAAGAACATCATATGATTGTGGTAAAGGCAACATTCGAAGATATCCTTCCATATCATAAATGGGATCCTCATCAGAACCAATCGCATCCCACTTAAGTCTTCCAACATGTACGAACTCATCAATATTATCAACCATGTCACTATCTTTATCATAACATGAAGGATTTAATGCATCCAAGGGATCCTCTAATACTTCTTCACTTTCCAAATCATAAAATAAAGCATCATCAAAACCTTGGAAAGGGAAATAACTCACCATGTTCACTTCTTCCTGTGTAGGAGCATCAAAGGCTTTGATGACTTCATCAAAAGGAAGGGCATCCAGTACATCATCCCCGAGACTTGTCTCTTTAATCATCTTTTCGCCTTCATAAGAAAATGAAGGACCTAGCTCTTCCAAGGGTTCCTTTACTTCTTCACCTTCTGAATCATAAAACAAAGTGTCATAAAAAACCAGGAAAGGAAAATGATTCACCTCATTCTCTTTGTCTTGTGCAGGAGAGATAGGATCTTGGAGAGCTTCATCGGACGGAGTAGCGGATACTAATGTTTCATCCTCATAGCTCACTTCTTTAGCCAAGTCTTTACTGCATTCTAATGAATCATGGGAAAAATCTTGCTCCTCTTCAAGGGGTTGACAACCTTCTTCATAAATCTCTCCTTCTATATTAGAGGGTTCCTGGTATTGAATATGGTATACATCCCTGAGATCTTCCACAATCTCAGTGGTGAATCCTTCGTCCTCTAGGGCTATTGCGAGATTTTGAAGGGCATCTTCATATGTCTGGCATTGTGGTTTCACAAACTCAACAAACCTATTGATGAGGTCTACGAAAGATGATATACCCTTATTTTCGCAACAACCCTTAATCCAATCTTGCAAAAAAGACGGCAGGGAAAGTATGAACAATTTTACCAAAACATCCTCCCCTTCAAATTCTATCTCACTTATATACTTCAACAATTCTACAATGTGAGTAATTGGGAGGATATCAAAATAATGTGGGTATCCTTGAAAACTTTCAAAATCAATAGTCGGATACACTTGTTCCCAAGGTGCCATGATCATGATCCCATATCTTGGAAATATCACAAAGTTGAGAGTAAAGTGGCACCTTGGAAAAGGTCAATGGAGTCGCCAGATATCCTTTTAAGGATTATTAAAGGGAGTGAGAGAATCACCCTCAGTGGAGTCGTCAGGTAAGTTTCGTAAGATGAAGGTTTTGAGGGAAAGGCTTACCAAAAAAGTGTCGTTGAGGAACATTGACTCAATGTTCCCTGGCAACGGCGCCAAAAATGTTATCGCACAATTTGTACTTGCGCAAAGCCCAAGCCGAGTGATGCAAGATTGGCGTAACAGGGGGTGACCTATCACAGTCACCTTAATAAGAAACCCCTTTCTATTTAGGAGTATATCAAGACTACTCCAAGGGAGACGTCCCCAGTGACCAATGAGAGGGGAATTTTCTTGCATCTTTGCCTTAGTTATCAATGCTTTAGGTCACTGGGGACGTCTCCCTTGGGGTAGTCTTGTTATACTCCTAAATAGAAATGGGTTTCCTATTAAGGTGGCAGTGATAGGTCACCCCCTGTTACGCCAATCTTGCATCACTCGCCTTGGGCTTTGGGCAAGTACAGATTGTGCAATAACAGTTCGTATTTTTTGTTGTTGTCTTCTTGGAACACGTTCTTTCTTGGCCTTGCTTTGCAGCTCCTTCTGTGGCCTTTGCTTCTAATTCTACAAAGTCATTTCTTTCAGTTTGCTCTGCTTCTTTGCTTCTTCCAGCATATTTTGTGTTTGTGCAGAGTGCAGACTACTCTCCCATATGGATTAATTTGTTAAACTGTAATTTCCTTCTCTGATTTATCTTCTGATTGATAGAAATTGTCTATATTCCCACAATTCATTTGTGTTTCTTGCTTTTCTCTTTCGGCGTCCCTCGTGGCTTTCTTTATTTCTTCAAAGCTTGTTGATATATATTCCTCACTTGCAGACTCAACATCTTACTCAACTTGTTGTGCTCAAAACTTTTCCTTCTCTTTTGTTGTATATTTCTTATGTGATGCCTTCTTAAATGCAAGCTTACTAAATCACAGTGGCGTACTCCTTGTTGAGGATTTCATTCCACGTTAGTATGACTAACTTTGCTGATCTTGTACAAAATACCCTTAGGATGACCAACTCTTTCAAGCTGCACATTTTATAATTACTCTTCCTTCTTCTCCATAAGTTGTATAGTTGCAACACACATAATCCTGTACAACACTATTGGACACTTGTCGACAATATGGCCTCTTGTTCTGCAAAGCTCACACATACTTTAACACTTAAATACAAAATGGATACCTATTTACACCGTGCTCTAATCTGCCCCATCCATAACATTTCGAAGGAGTTGTTACATTACTCAATCGTATGTCATTCTAGATGAAGCTATCTAAGTTGCTTTAGACATTCCTACAATCTGCAAAACTCCATTATGTACAGCCACTCTTTCTGAGGCATCGTCGCTGGCATAAATGCATTTATTTCATTCTGTTGATTTACACGACAAATTCTCTGTAAAGGCCCTACATACTATGCATAAAATAATTAATACGAATAAAATAGTAAAAGGAGCTTTTAAAAAACCCGGAACATAATTGCCGAATATATGAAGAAGTGAATATATACATACCTTCCAGAAAATCGGAGAATTGGATCAAGAAGGTGTTAATTTGATCCCTATAAAAATACCCTACGCCGCCAAAACCGCCAACCACTCCAACAAGAAGAAGAGCCGCTAATATAGTGCCCTTCAGGGCGGTATCTCCTCCAATTCCACTGCCTTCATCCCCATTGGCGGATTCGCCGACTGCAGCGACCCCGTCATTCTCGTCCGGGTTGACCTTCTGGGCATCGTGAACACCTAATGCAGACGAGTCCGAGTCCGAGTGCTCGTCTTCGTCGCTGGCTGCTGCTCCTCCTACATGGAGTTTCTCGGTTTCGGTCTTGGGAGGGACGCTGCTAACCTTGCTTAATGCTTGTTTATGAGTTTCCCTCAGGGAGGATAACGGTATGAACCCGCTAAACCCCGGGCGACGAGTTCGCAGGCTTGAATCGCGAGTGGGGATTCTTCTCGGGCAGAAGGATTTGGTGGGGAGAGCGCAGTGTGGAGGAAGAGTCAGAGTAGCAATTATGATCGGGGTGGAGAAAAGAGTGTTGGGGGCACTCGGCTTCAGAGCGCACATTTTGTTGGCCGCCTCCGGGATTTGTTGGACGACATTGAAAGAATTGGACAAATAGCATACCAGAGGAGGAAAAGAGCAGCACTGGCCATCTTATCGTTCAAGGGCCTAGTCACGCCACGTGGAATCATTTTTGAGGTTTACCTACCTAGCGACGCTGCGTGGAGTGAATTTT